>JAXQQM020092071.1:0-39785 GCA_034641835.2 Pinus albicaulis
GAATGTTTATTTCTCTGTATTGATTAGCTTGTAGTCACATTTTGCATGATCAATGGTTTGCCCTACCATGTTTATGTTTCCTATTAGTCTAGTTATGCTTGAAATCTCTTGTTGTTCACAAACTTGATGTCCACTTACACCATTTTGCCCAAAGATCCTTTCTACCTTGAATCAAATTGGCCCTACAACAGCCTTGTATCATCATCTGATAGCTTCCTTGACCTTTTTGACCCCATAGCCCAGTTGATCTGACATTTTTGTATCTATCTTATATCTTTGATCAGTTTCATCCCTCACAACCAAAAAACCAAAACCAAAAACTCACTTCATAACTAGCCTAAAATCATAACATAATAAGAAAACACAGATATCCCTTACATACAATAGAGAGAGCCCTCTCTGAGTCCAGGAAGGCTAGGTCCTTGGGCTCCAAAGACTGGTTTGATGTTACATTTTCATTTGGTTAGCCAATCATCCAAATCACGGGACCCTAACATAATGGCGATCACGGTGGGACTTTTCTGAGTTCATTTTAATCTGAATATCTTGCAAGACTCACGGAAAGCCCCTTTTGAACTAAGAGTACCAACCATTGAGCTACCTCATCGCTCACTAACATAATAGCGGGAGATGGTGGGACACTGAGTATATAACAGTCTAGCAAACTCTTATACACTTTTTAGTCTTTAGGTACTTAAACAAGCAAGCAGTCCATAAGATCATTTAGAGTAAACTCTTTTTGTTATCACCACCCTAGCAAAGTGATGAAACAAGTTTAGGATACTTTAAAACATATGTTGCACACAAAACTCAAAAAACCCCAAAAAAACTCCCTTAGATTGGCTTTTCCCTAGTTACTAGTGGTGGACCATAGCTATATCTTTACAAAAACAACCAAGTTCCACCTGGCGACTCCACTAGCCTCCAGTAGGCCTAAAAACTCCAAAAATACCAAAAAAATCATAAACTATACCTTTCTGCTCACTCATCTTTCCAACAACTTAAACTTAGTGTAGAAGATCTGTAATCAGTGACAATCTAAGTATTACTTAGTGATTCAGATAACCTCCCCTAAACACAGAAAGTAAGCAGAGACCTTCTTGCCAAGAGAACCATTAGCTTGCCCATACAACCTAGCTAACTGTAGAAACCAAGTGAATCACTCTCCTTGCAAGTTTTCCATCTCAAAGTTGCTATAAAACTTTTTCCAAGCATCTTTGATATAGTTGGTGGTGGACAATAGTTATCATAGGAAATCCACCTGGCGACTCCACTAGTCCATCCTTTTTATTTTTGACCATCCTTCACATCAGTAGAACTTTAGAGAGGCCATCCATCCAAAACATTCACCAATACCATCCTCTCTAAACCTTAGACTCGAAATCTGGCTCCGCGAAAAATCAACACCAGATCTCATCCAGACCCAAATCCCCCTATCATAGTAGATGACCCAGAGAAGATTCTGTGGCAAGCTTCCGAAACTGAAAATCTAGCTACTAATAGACCCATCCGTAAAACAAGATCAGTACCTAAACATCTCACTATCTTACCAGATTCCCCTTTTCATTTAGAGTCATCAAAAACTCTTTTTAGAAGTAAGTCACATAGTAAGATAAACTTTGACGATCTTGAACCCCTAGATTCTCCACAGAGTCCTAGTAAAGAAGCATCACCTTCCACACCTCCCGACTCTCAGCTTCTCCATCACTTTGGCTCTTTCTATCCCAGATCTTCTCAAAACTATATCACTAGTCCAAGTCCATCCGCTACACCTATCCAAACCACTACTGTTCAAACCACTTCAGCTCATCCCACAAGTCCTCATCTTGTACATCATCCACTAGCTCCAGTCATGGCAGCCTGGTACGCACCTTTGGCGTTGCCACTACCTTTGGCTCCTTTACCAGTTAACTATCAAGACAAAATCCCACACTTTACCGGAGAGGAGGCTGGCACAACTCAACAACATGTAAATAGGATTAGTGATGCCTTTGAATACTTAGAAGTAGAAGACGAGACCATCAGAATGAGAATGTTCGCCCAAAGTCTGGGCGGAGACCCCAAAAAATGGTTTAAAAGCTTAACTCCGAACAACATTCACAACATCCCAAAACTCTTCCAAGTATTTTTAAACAAGTGCGAAATCCGAAAGAACCCCATTCAAATCTTGTCAGAATATGACAATCTTAAACGAGAAAATGGGGAAAGTGTCCAGGGATACTGCACTAGATTCAACAGTGTGTATAATGCCCTTCCACCTCACTTCAAACCCCCACTTGGTTCAGCCTTAGCAAAGTTCCCCGAGTGTTTTGACCTAGACATGACTTATCAGCTAAGAGACAAAGACCCACATACCTTAGAGGAAATGCAACAAGTAGCCATAAGAGCAGAAGCCAACCTAGCAGAAAAAAGGGCTAGGACTAGATCAGAAAGGAAGGTCACATACCGAGATGAGGTATCTACTTCATATCCTTCCTTAGATCCTAGAATTGATGACTTAGTTAATTCTATGGCCAAAATGTGGGAAAATATAAGTGAAAAGGCCCCTCTGAAGGACAATCAGCCAGCCCCTCCAAACGGAAACCGTAATCAAAATTTGAGGAGGGAGCAACCTCAAAATAGAACAAGGGAAAATGACCAAAAAATTAGGCCACCATTTAATGAAAATTATGTGGAATAAGATGATAGGGATGCAGAACCCATTGATGAAAATCATTTGAACCTCATAGGGTCTGATAATGAGAGTGAGGTTTACCTCACAAAAGAAGAACAAGCATTCTTCTCTTCAAATCAAGATGAGACCAACTATGAAGATCCCGATGATCCTACCATAGATTTTCAGAATGCCATAATAGAAGCTCATAGGAAATATGACCTTAGAAGTAGAAAAAATCAGGACAACACCAAGAAAGGTAACTTAGAAACTACTAAAACCCCTGATACCATCCTTAAGAAAGAAGTAAACAATGACAAAATCACAGTCGGGAAAAATGACCAAAACAAGGATAAAGTTACCAAAGCTAGTCCTGACTCAGATACTCTTGGTACTTCCACAAAAATTCCCGAGGTGGCTGTGGCAAACAAATTCCCGAAACAAGGCCAACAAACTCAGAATTTAGAAAGGGTCGTGACTGAAAAAGCTGAAACAAACATGTCCAAACTTCAGCTGCCTTTTAGCTTTGAGAGCAAAATTTCCAAAATCAAGATCACCATGCCTCTTACCGAGCTCATTACCCAAAGCCCTTATAAATCCCAAGTGTTAAAGGTCCTAAATCTAGGGAGCGATTCAAACACTCTTAATCTAGCTGATGACACTCCTGAAGTGTTATTTGGTCTGAAAATAGAGGGGAAATTCCAAGAGGGAACCACTCTTCCATTTTACATCAGTATAAATATCCACGACCAAATCCTTCACAATGCCATGCTGGATTCTGGCGCCTCGCATAATCTTATGCCGAAGCTTGTAATGGAAAGGCTAGGCCTAGAAATCACAAGACCATACAAAGATTTGTATTCATTTGACTCAAGTAGAGTCAAATGTCTAGGTTTGATCAAAGACCTTTGCTTCAGTCTGGCCCAAATACCTGCGAAACATCTAATCATGGACATAGTAGTGGCAGCAATCCCGCCCAAATATGAGATGCTTCTATCTAGATCTTGGGGAGCCAAACTCCAAGGGAATATTCAACTGGATATGTCTTTTGCCACCATTCCTGTGTTTGACCAAACAAGAATACTCTACCGAGAGTCACACATGAAGTACATGATCAATAGTCAAGAGAAGCCAGATAATATTCCAATGTATTCCTTGCATTCTGACCTAAACTCTTTCATTCTGCATACTGACGAGGACTTCGAATAGGAGTCAGAAGAGACTGAAACAAACTCAGACCCACCACATCAACTGCCCCTAGTTCTCTATGATGAACTAGACACTCAAAACTACCATGATCATGAACAGCTATGTCTTGAAGAAAGTAAGTATGTCTCTTCTGAGGTGGGATTAGAACAAGAAGCACAAACCCTTATGTACTATCAAGCGAATTGCTCAAGCCTTAGTCAAACACCAACAGTAACCTTCGGAAATTTTTTCCGGGTAAAGGCTTTAGAAGAATTACACATCATAAACCTGTTTGGAACCTAGGAGCAAGGGAGTTTAATGTTTCTACCATACCTCAAGGATTTACCATTATATAACTCTTCCACTGCAAATGAAACTTTGACCGTAGCCATAGCAGCTCAAAATCTAGAAAAAATGCCTGATAAAATTATTATGAGTAAGGATGATAGCTGCAGTCCAAGCATACCTGAGTCACTAAAATTGGCTCATATCCTATCTTTTCATAAAAAACTTAGAAATGCTAGAATCAACAATCTCATGCAGAATACTAATTCATATAGGGGAAAACATTGTGCCACTACCATTCCTTCAAGAAACAACTTCGACAAGAGAAAATATAACAATCTGAACCAATCTATAATAATCAGAGATAAAGTGGCTGGTCATAGGGTCTGTTTTGATTTTAGAAATACTACTGCATGTCCCTATAGCAGAATTTTTGTCCTTTCTACCCAAGACCATGATATACCAATTAAAAGTGCTTTTAATCATGTGTTTTCGCAAGATGATATTTCAAGTTATAATCAAAAGATTCCCTTGCGAAGTAGACAACTTAAAGATTTTTTTCAGTATGCGGGAGGTAGTTCTAGTTTCAGACTCAAAATTGCAAAACCTCCAAATATCAGAAATCTGTTTATGAAAGCCATGTTTCCAGTCCTGAATTTCTACATTTTTGCATACCTTGATGATGTCATTATCTATTTCAAGAATTACCAAGAGTATATGCATTACTTAAGGAAGATGTACAGTAAGGAAAGGAGTGGAAATCAGATATACAAAGAGGTACAGCGGGAAGATACCGGTTTGTTCAGAGATTCTTGCATGAATCCCTATGTCATGTTAGAGAGAGAAAACTTTCCAAATATCTCTTTTCAGGAGTTGAGTGGGCCAAGAGTGAGAGGAGATCCTTACGAGGATAAGATGCTTAAATTTCGTCATTTCCAAGATTTCTGAGTTTGAAACACTTTCATTCATTGTATATACCACTGTTTAAAATAGAAAAAAACAGAAAAGCCAAAAACAATAAAAATAGAAAAGAGGGCGGTTGAAAATGGAAAAAGGCCCCATGTTCCAAAAAATAGTCCTTCGGAAAGCGCGCAAGTCTAAATGCCGCTACTAGTACTTCAATGTCTTGTTCAGCTATCTAGCCTAATCATAGCTGAGCATGTTTAAATTTATTTGCTGATAAGTTAGTGAGTGAAAAAGATGGTCAACATTGTGTAAGATTGACTTATCACAGAGAGTAGATTAGGGAGAGATTCTGGTTCCACATGCCTAAAACAGAACCAAAGAGAGAAGCGAGGGATGAAAAATACATTGTACATCTTAGCCCCGCTTTTCTAGTTTTCCTTTTTTGGCAAAATAATATTTGTGTGCAGTTTGTCCTATCATGCCGCAAATACATGACAAATCAGATTGTTTAACCCTGATTTGATCATTTTGAATTTCATGTTTTAGATTAGAGAACAAAATCCTGTCAAACAGTTTAATCTTGACAGTTGATCTAGTTTAGGTAGAGTAATGAAGTAGTTCATCAGTTTAATCTGAACTCCCGGCAGATATAAGTGTTGAGTTAGATAGGTTCATTTTGCAAAAAGAAAAATAAGCATTGTCAAAAGGCTACTAGTTCAAATGCGCCAAAAAGAAGAAAAAATGTTAGGAAAGATAGTGGGGTAGGTAGAAATATCATTTAATGCTAATCATGCTGTCTCATTTCAGAAATAGCATCAAAGAAGAGTGAAAATTTGCGCCAATGGGTAAGGCATTGGTCTTCATAAGCCAAAGATCTGAAATTTTGGACACCTCCTGAAAAGGAGCTGTCCTCCCCAAATGGAGCCACTGTTAGTCATCAGTATTTTTTTTTTTTTACTTGTTAGTGATGACTAGTTCTAACAACCCAGTTTTCCAACAACCGATCTTAAAATTTGTCAAATTTTCCAGCTGGGAAAACACCCATAAAACTTTTTTTCTCTCCTTACTTTTCGGTTCGCCCATAACAAGATGAAATCCCATTATCAAATCCTACCTAACCCCAGCCATACTAAGTCTGCCTTTCAGCTCTAAAAGGACAATCCAAGTCTGTTCAAAAAACCTCCCCTAAGTTAGGAAGTGGCGCTTTAGGGCATTTTACCCTTGGCAACCATCAAAGGGCCAAAAAACCTCCATCTGCTACAGACCAATCATAACATACCTCCCACTCTGCTAATGAAGTTAGTCACAGCTCTAAGTCGTGCCACTTACACGCCCCTAAGTCTCAGCAATGCATAGACCACAGTCTCAAGCTGATTTTAGGTGTTTTACACTATTTATGGATTTTACAAGCGCAGGAAACATGTCAGCTTCTCAGAAGAAAATTCTTGGCTCCACACGAGAAGACAACTGCTTCTCAATGTGAACATGAGCCTAAGATGCAATTGCAGGACAAAGAGTTACTCATCAAACTCTTGCAGCTTCATTCAGCATGAAAACACAGTAGAAGAAAGACAACACTGTCAAACAAACTTGTAATTTGTCATGGCCAAGAACCTCCTTCATCTATAAGTAGAGGGTTAAGGCGCCTCCTTCATCTACAAGTAGAGGGCGATGGCCAATGTTGACCTGAAGAATTGCAAAATGACTGTAAGACAGGTTTGTTTTTAATAAACAGTGAAACAGTAACTAAAGGTTTCTAAGGGAAAGTGATGATAAAAAACAGGGCTAAGATCAGAAATGTTCAAATCAAGAGAAAGCAAAATTTTTAGGTCTTATGTCCTAAGAAAGAAGATCAATTGAAGTTTCAGGCATCATCATCATGACACTACAAGAAGAGACTCCATGGATCAAAGCTATTTTAACAAAACATCTCTGCAGGGGTGCTAGTATGAATGGCTCAAATCAGTGCTGAGCAGGAAGACACTTCAGTGACAAGGACCTCTGTGTACTCTTATGTTTATGTTGGGTTGTGGTATATAGTCTATGGTTTCTAGATATACATAGAGGAAAATGATGCAAGTAGTACACAGCCCCCAGAAATAAACCATCTTGATGTCATTCAAAGAGCCAGTGCAAGTCTCGGTGTTGCAATCCACACTCCACCACAAAAACAAGTGCATTCTTTAGAGCGACGGGGTTATTGACACGGAACAACATGGGATGTTTCTCTAGGCATTAGGGCTCATTAGGAAAAATGGCTAATAAAAGCCTTGGTGTCTATGAGTCATTCTAGCGACCATTCCACATCTCTTATATTTTTTTCTCCTCAACACAAAGATATAAACGAGGTTATGGCACGAGTTTTAAAACCCTGGAACAAGATGCGAGGCTAATCGGGCATGTCATCATTTCCACATGAAAGCAACTCCCTATAAAAAGTGTTTCTCAAATATGCTTATCATAGTTGACACAGAGAATCTGGTTTGATCTCCTCAAGAGGCATCACCACTGAAAACAATTGTTCATGATATGCAAAAGAAGATTTTGACATATTTTTCAGATCCTGGTGAAATCCTGAGACAAATACAGGTCTTCATTATTTAAAGGTCGGGAACACCACTTTGGTACTTGTTGAAGCAGAGGAAAGGCGTTAGAGGAAGCGCCCTTCTTGATAAATAGAAGATAACAAATTCAAAATGAATGCAACCAAATTTTGGCACCGACAATTGGAAGAAGAGTTGATGATACACCTGGAGGCAGAAGCTGTCAACCAAATTGAAAAGACAGGCCATCTCCTTGCAAAATGACAAAGCATTTTTCAATGTTTTCTGCAGATCTTGAGTGGATTTTTCGTGTTAAAATGTCACCAAAAGTGTTAAAAAGTGGCAAAGGATGGTCCATAGGTTATTGGGTATTATCCAAAGTTAGAGCTTCTGTGTTAAATTGTCACCAAAGGGACAAAATTAACAGGAATCACCTTTCGAATCTATATGCATGAATGAACAGAGTTTTGACCTCTTCAAACTATGTTTACTTTCTATAAAGAAGTTGATACATATTAACATGGTTTAAGAGCATGAAAGCCCTGCTGCCAACATCATTTCGAAAGGGTAGGCCCCTCTCAAACGCAGTCGATATCATTCAGGTTTTAAAAAAAAACAAGTCCAAGCATTGTTTCAAAAAGCATAACCTTTGAAACCCTTATGAAGACTAACCATTGTTTCAAAAGGAATTTGATTTATTTTGCAAGTAACCATTGGTTTTCATGTTTTCGAAGGGATAAGAGCCGTGGCAAACTCATTTTCAAGTTCCCAAGCAAAATCGGACATCCCTATGTAGTTTTCAAGCGGTGAAACGAAGTTTTCAAATCAATTTTCAAATTTTTCAGGGTATTTGCACTGCACGGCACTCCTGTACAGGCGCGCAGCGCTCCTGGGCGAAGATTTTACACTGCGCAACAAAGGCGCGCGGCGCTCCTGTAGCCGTGCGCGGCACTCCTGTAGCCACGGGTCACAAGCACCCGACGTCGACCCGACAACTAAGAACCTGTGTGGCGTTCTTCTTCCTAAGAGTGCCGCGCATAATTTCAGCCTCCATCACGCCTCCAAATCGCTCTAAAAAGGCTACACGGCTCTCCAAAAGGCATGCGACGATTTGTAGAGGTATTTATTATGCGCCCCTCTTAGCTTTTCAAAGAAATGTTAAGTGGTATGTGTTAGTGTCGGCCTTTGCGGCCTTCCTTCGGTGATCCAAACATGCTCTTCTGAGAAGTGATTTTAAGGTGTCAAGGTCAAATTTTGTCATTTCAATGAGTCTTCAAGCAAAATTTGGTCACTAGGCATTAGGTCTAGGGTTTGCTTTCACTCCTTCCAAAGCTGTCCAAATGTCGGTCCATGTCACCATTCAGTTGAGTGTACCATCATTCATAGGGTTTTCATCATCATGTCAAGTTCCATTGGGTCATTTTACATCTTGTTCATGCTTCAGTTGTGCCTAGGTAAGGTCCATTTCCCTCTCCTAGGGTTTTGGAGGTAATTTCTCTTGGATGGTCAAATCATCGAAAAAATTGTATCCTGATGTTCACACACCTTCCCCTATCCTTAATATACCTTATTAAACACTTCCCATCACTGAGATCCCCCAAATTCCTCATTTTTGCACAAACCCTAGTTTCTAGCCACAACTTGGCAATTTTCTAGGCTAGGCCTGTGTTTTGCCCTTTTGGACCCCTTCCCCTCACTCAATCTCTGTGATTCCACTTTCCCCTGCTTCCTAACATCCCTCCCTACTTCCCAAAATTTCCCCAAGAATTTAGAAGCCCCCTATCCCCTTCATTTCGCTTCATTTTGACAAAATTCCTTGTTTCACACATCGGGGTAAGTTTCACTCAAAAGAGGTTTCAGAGCAATCAAAGATGAATTTTGGAAAAATGAGAGAGGTTTTTGTTCACAACATTCCAAGGAAGAAAAACCTCCTTCACTTTTTACACAGGTATCATGGTTTTAGAGAAATGTCAAAAATACCGTTGCCTCAGGAGAATTGAATGCACCTCTGAAGTGACCTTGGGAAAATCAAGATTTCTCCTAGCATGGTTGGCTAAATGACTTGCTTGATGAGTCAAAGGATAACTAGACAGAAATACCTTTCCAATGAGCTATCATGAGCTCAATTTGGAGTTGAGGAAGACCTTCAAAAGTTGACTGCAACAGCACTCTGCCTTGAGGCAGCCTCATTCTGATCATTTTGACTAGTGTTGGGAGATTTAATTTTTGACAGGGTAAATGAAATCCAAATTGCATAATTCCACTTTTTTTGGAAAGTAGACTGCAAGAGCTTTCTAACGAGCTATCACACGCTCAATTTGGACACCGGGAAGGCCTCCAAAAGCTTCCTGCAAAATGCACTATGTGGCAAGAGGCATGCGACCCACTTGAAACGGGTGAGACCCACTTGGCAGATGCGACCCACTTGTGCGTTTTGGCCAGTGTAAATTTGAACGCATGCGACCCACTTGTGGCATGCGACCCACTTGAGGGAGATGTGACCCACTTAAAAACAGAACTCAGAAAATTGCGTTGGGCGCCCAGATTCGATTCAAATTAGCTCCGGCGGTGTACAAACAGGTTTTTATCATCGCCCAATGGATTTTTAATGTAGTTGGGATGTCATAGATGTTGAAGAAATTGATCATGCTTGGAGAAATTTGTGTAAACCCTACCTTCACCATGTAAATGATTCCTCAAGGGTTTTCAATTTTATGGGCAGTTTATGAAGAATTTGGAAGCTGTTGAATGGTTCATACCCTAGCGCCATTGTATATGTCACCCTTATGCCTTCACTCATCATTTTATCATTGCCATTATACCCTTTCATGTTTTGCATAGTGTTCATGTTGGCTTGTATTTAAACTCCATCACTATATCACTGATTGTCATCATCATTTGACTACCACTGTCATGTTCATTTTGTCCTTCATATGGTCTTTGCAAAGATGGTCCTATTCTACATTACATAAAACACAATCCTTTGACAGATTTTTGGCCATTATTAAAACTTGACTACACATTTGCATTTGGTAGTCATTTGTCAAACCTACTTGCAATCTGAAAACAGAGATAGTGTTTATGCCATTAAAACAAAGCCATCTCTATGATGATTTTGGTTTTCCTGTGATACTTGGGTGCATGGGTGACATTTATTGGGTTTTGAACAAACATTAAAACTTTGCCTTCGCTACACCTATATCAACACACATATTGCAGATATCTTGTTCAAAGCCATGTCAGAGACGGATTCAGTTTATGAGCAAGGATATGAGCAGGACAGTGACTCAACTGTTGAGGTTGATGTACTGAGATGGAGCATAGCAGTGTGCCAGTAGTGGTAACATATCAGAGAGGCCACAGAGCTTTTTTTGCAGCATCACGACGAGTACTATCTCCACATGGGGTGGAAGGGGTCTCGTTGACTTCATCAGCAGCGCGAGTACTATCTCCACATGGCGTGGAAGGGGTCTCGCCTTCTTCATCAGCGTAGGTACATTCACAGGATAATGATAGAGACAAAGACATGCTTCGTCACATGAAAGGCCATTATTGGGCTCGCATGCATGTCTGCAAAGCAAGAATGAAGATTCTGAAGAGGAGATTGAGCGAAGCACTAAAACGGCGGAAAAGGCCTAATCCACTTCGGATTTTGGCCGAGGCTTCATTGACTGAGCAAGATACATGATGGAGGATCTTCGCTCCGAATTTGAGCAAATTCGGAGAAAATTTTGTCATTTTGAAATTTTTTGGTCTAAAAACAGGTTTTTCAGTTAAGTGGGTCTCGCACTCATATGCTCACTTTTTTTCGGGACACTTGCTGAAGGAAATTTTTGCATTTTTGGATTTTTCATGGTTATTTATGCATCCTCAGACATTACCTAAGCATTTCATCAGAATCTGGATGGTCAAAGAGCTCAAAAACACCATGAAAACCACCTTGCTGCCACCTTTTGCACCAGCAGGAAGTACTTCTGGGAGAAAGAAGTTTTGGAGGGTCAAATGAACTCCAAATTGGGAAATTCCACTTTGGTTAGATAGTCAACATCCAGGTCTTTCCAACGAGCTATCATGAGCTCAATTTGGATGCCGGGAAGTACTTCACATTCAGGCTGAAAGTAATGTGACCCACTCGGCTCAAATGCGACCCACTTAAATTTTTGCTGAATTTTCAACTGCCAGCTCAGATTTTCGGCTAGTATGGACCAGGTTTGCTTGTGGATGGAATTTTTGGGTTTTTATGATGTAAATTTATGTTTGGCATGTAACTTTGGCTTATTTTTATCTATTCTAGAATATTCACTCTCAAAAGGGTAAAAATCATGTAAATGGATCAGTTCCCACTCTTTTAGAGGCAAGTTGTTAGCTGCCTAGATTGTAGTTCCATGATTAGAATTGGTTGAAACTGATCCCTGAAGAGGGAATTCGACCCCTAGAGGTGGGGAAAGGTGTTAGAGTGATCTATATATTGTAATTTCTCAATCATTTTCAGAGGTTGGAGAGGTTGGACTCTTGGGATACTTTTGATATCATTGTACATATTTTTCATATTTTGGCTAAGGAAAGATCAGGGGTTTTGCGGCACTTGTTGGGATCCTTGTGGTGTTCTGTTCTTGATGGTGTTTTCTCTTTGTTTACTGTAAGTTTCTTCATGTTTAATGTATTCCATCCTTTCATATGCTTCTGAACTAAATTGAATGAGTAAATGAGGTTGAATCCATTGTTTACAGTGCTCTGCCTTTGAATTCAGTTAGTTCTATATGTTTTTCGACTGTTTGGAGAGGATCCAAGTTCTTCTTTGCCCTCTTCAGCTCCTCGTCGGTCTAATCTGTCCGTATATCCAAATCAAAAGCATCAAGACAATCACCTACCTCGCCCCAACTCGAAATCTGCAAAGGTCTGACCTTATCCCCGGACCCAAAATTTGTTTTCCCATTTTTCCAGCGAAAACCCAAAAACCAAAAAATCAAACATACCTATCTCTTTACTAGCCTAAAATCAGTTCCTATTGTAAGTCATCTCGCATCCTATTGCTCATTTTATCGAGATTGACGGAGAGAGCCCTCTCTTGTCCTCGTAGGGCTAGCTACGAGGCTGAGCGTGGTTTGATGTAGCCTTGAGTTTTACTTCATTTCAGCCTGAGGTAGATTTGAGTGCTAACATAGTGGCGACCATACTGGGGAGAAACTCAAAACGTTTGCTTGTTATAGACGGAGTCTGAAGTCACGCCAGGTAGCCTTCGAAACGCTGTTGCTATGCATCAACGAAGTAGATAAACGCTGCTTCAGTCGATCTCCGGTTTAACTTGTAATCGTAGCATTTAACTTGTAAATTCCCCCAGTACATGTATCAAGATCAGATATGATGGTTGATGGTGGACAACGATCGGACATAAGAAGGCTGAAATCATTCACCTGGTGACTCCAATTCAAAGTCTGGAGGACTGACTCTTTCTCTGAGAAAATGGAAGGATCTTACACAAAGTTCAGGCATCTAAAGTGGAATGGTATTCAGGATCTAATCTGCTTTCTTGTAAATTACTTCTTTGCTGGTCTTGAAGCTGTCCTGAAAGTTTTTCAAAATTTGTTGTATGAGAAAGGTGATCAAAATCTTCACTCGACCCATTCAAAAAGTGTGAATACTGAGTTTCCCTTTGATCCTGGCCTCCTCACTTTTCCCACATCTTATGATGACTCTCTTCAGAGTGATGAGCCTAAAGAAAACAAAACTGATCCCACAGCTCTTGTACATGCCCCTACACCTTGTAAAATTCCAGATCGGTACAAACCTCTTGTTTTACCTTCTGTTCTTCATGCTTTCCCTAAAAATTATGACCTATATCTACCAAGATTTGACGGTGAATGTAACAATGTCAACGCTGAGCAACATGTGCAGAATGTTGAGACTTTTCTAGATCTTTTTGAAGTTGATGATGAAGATGTTAGTATTAGGATTTTTTCTCTTTCTTTGCAAGGCCAAGTGAAGAGTTGGTTTAAAGCCCTGCCTGATGCGAGCATTTCAGATTTCCAGAAGTTTGTCAAAGTTTTCCTTGATAGGTGGATGATCGGACAGAACTTTTTGTTGATTATAGAGGAGTATAACCAGCTGAAAAGATTGCCAGGTGAGACAGTACAACAATTTTCTGCTAGATTTAACCAAGTTTATTATTCGATGCCAGTTGATATAAGACCTTCTCCTAGATCTGCTCTCTTGCACTACCCAGGTGCCTTTGATCCGGAAATGGAGTTTCAGCTGAGAGAAAAGAATATTGCAACGCTTCACGAAATGCAGAACAAGGCAGTGAATGTAGAGGCTCATTTGCTGATCTTGAGGGCAAGGTTGAAGGAAGAAGAGATGAAAAACATAGATCCGGAGAAATCGACACCTTCAGAGGAAAAGCTTGATCTTTTTGTAAACGCAGTAGAAGAGATGGTGCGGAAAATGACTGCAAAAAATGAAAATGACATTCAAGAACAAGTTGCTGATCCAAAACATTTTTTTTTGATCCCAGTAGTCATAGTGATTGTTTTATAGATCATTGTGAAGAAGAGAGAGCTGCTGATATGATGTGTATGTTTGATGATGTGTTTTATACTGATGAATTGCCTCAGTTTGATCAATATGATGATGATTATGTTCTCCAAACAGAAGCTAATCTTGCAGACAAATCAGTAGCTAGTTTGTGCGAGGAGGAAGTTCACTTTCAGCAGCTCGAGTACAGTGATCAATCGATGCATATCAGCTATGGCAATGATGAGGAAAGTGCAGAAAATTTTGATGTAAGTGAAGGATCTTTGCCTTTTTGTTTTGATTCGTTTCAGTTCATTAGAGATAACTTCCATGCAATCAGAAATCAAACGTCAATAAGTCTTGATCTGGATCGTCTTGAGGGCAACGAAAACTTCTCATATTCAGATTTGCAGCCCCCAAAAGTCATTGATTGTCAAGTTGCAGCTGAAGACTTGGAAGTGGGCACACATGATTTAATGATTCAAGGTGACTCCGTACCATTCTGTTTTGAATCATTTCAGTTTCTGAGAGAAAAATTGCATAGTAAATCTTCAAATGAGCAGCCCATAGGAAATCAGCAATCTCTCCGTGTTAATGTTGAGGATGAGACAAATAACAAAAATTTTGAGCAGCCTGTAGCATTAGATTTGCAGCCATCCAATGTAATTGAAGGTCAGATTATAGATGAAGGTGTGGAAGATGAAATACAGGATTTAATGATGCAGGAAGATTCTATACCCTTTTGTTTTGAAGCATTTCAGTTTATAAGGCAGAATCTTTGTAATATATCTCAAGGAAAAGATGAACAGCCAGTAGGATGTCATACAATTTCAAGGGATACAGTGCAGCAGTCTTCTCAAGTTTTTGATGATCCTATTGCTCGTGTGTTGGATGATGTTTGTTATAAAAATTCTGCTCCATTAGCTAACCATGTGCCCGAAAAGAATGTTGATGATAATCTTATTCAAAGATCACCTTCATTGTCTTGTTTAACAGATTGTTCATTGCATAGCACATGTCAAGATTTCCATTCATATGAGGAGATTGATAAAGGAGGCTTTTGTTCAGTCTGGAATCAGCAGCAAAGTTTGATTTTTCATGAATTTCAGGATCCTTTTGACAGCTTGCTGCAATCACCAAAGAAAAGCACCGCAGATGTGAGGAAAATTTTAAGATCAAGGTATGGAGATTATCTGGACCAGAGCTATGTTTATGAAGATCCATTCGCAGTATTCTTGCAGTCATCCAGTCAATTTATGCTTTGCAAGTTTATCAGCAGTCCACTTGGTTCAAAGTTTCCATGGGAGTTGCCTTTCAGTAGTTATTTTTCGTTGTTCATAAGCAAGCATGTGGGAAGAAATCAAACAGCAGCCAGCATGCTTACATGGTTGCATTGGCTGTTCCATTACACTTGATCGGGTGGTGTAAAGCACAATTAGAGTAGGTTGTATTGAATAAGCTCTACTTTGAGCATATTTCCAGTTTGTCGGTTGTGTTTAAGTATCGAGTTAGTTTTTAGTTGAGTGAGATTCAATTTGTGTCGTCAAGTCATTAGTTTTCAGTCATGCATTTTAGTTTGAGTTTTTTATTCCATTGCCCAATGGATAAGGCACTGGTCTGCTCTCCCAAAGATCTGTCGTTCTTGGCACCTCCAAGGAGCTACCATCCCCATTGGAGCCAATGTTAGTGTCAGCCTTTGTAGCCTTCCTTCAGTGATCAAACATGCTCTTACAAAGTGATTTTAAGGTGTCAAGGTCAAATTTTGTCATTTCAATGAGTCTTCAAGCAAAATTTGGTCACTAGGCATTAGGTCTAGGGTTGGTTTTCACTCTTTTCAAATTTGTCCAAATGTCAGTCCATGTCACCATTCAGCTGAGTGTACCATCATTCAAAGGGTTTTCATCATATTTTCAAGCTCCATCGAGTCATTTTACACCTTGTTCATGCTTCAGTTGTGCCTAGGTAAGGTCCATTTCCCTCTCCTAGGGTTTTGGAGGTAATTTCTCTTGGATGGTCAAATCATCGAAAAACTTGTATCCCGATGTTCATACACCTTCCCCTATCATTAATTCACCTAATTAAACACTTTCCATCACTGAGATCCCCCAAATTCCTCATTTTTGCACAAACCCTAGTTTCTAGCCACAACTTGGCAATTTTCTAGGCTAGGCCTGTGTTTTGCCATTTTGGACCCCTTCCCCTCGCTCAATCTCTGTGATTCCACTTTCCCCTACTTCCTAACATCCCTCCCTACTTCCAAAAATTTCCCCAAGAATTTAGAAGCCCCTTATCCCCTTCATTTCGCTTCATTTCGACAAAATCCCTTGTTCCACACATCGGGATCGGTTTCACTCAAAAGATGTTTCAGAGCAATAAAAGATGAAATTTGGGAAACTAAGAGAGGTTTTTGTCCAAAACATGCCAAGGAAGAAAAACCTCTTTCACTTTTTACACAGGTATCATGTTTTTGAAGAAATGTCAAAAATACCGTTTCCTCAGGAGAATTGAATGCACCTCTGAAGTGACCTTGGGAAAATCAAGTTTTCTCCTAGCATGTTTGGCCAACTGACTTTCTTGATGAGTCAAATGATAACTATACAGAAATACCTTTCCAATGAGCTATCATGAGCTCAATTTGGAGTTGAGGAAGACCTTCAAAAGTTGACTGCAACAGCGCTCTGCCTTGAGGCAGCCTCATTATGCTCATTTTGACTAGTGTTGGGAGATTTGATTTTTGACAGGGTAAATGAAATCAAAATTGAAAAATTCCACTTGTGGTGGAAAGTAGACTCCAATATCTTTCCAACGAGTTATCACACACCCAATTTGGACACCGGGAAGGCCTCCAAAAGCTTCCTGCAAAATGCACTATGTGGCAAGAGGCATGCGACCCACTTGAGGGGGATGCGACCCACTTGGCAGATGCGACCCACTTGTGCGTTTTGGCCAGTGTAAATTTGAACGCATGTGACCCACTTGTGGCATGCGACCCACTTGAGGGAGATGCGACCCACTTAAAAACAGAACTCAGAAAATTGCGTTGGGTGCCTAGATTCGATTCAAATTAGCTCCGGCGGCGTACAAACAGGTTTTTATCATTGCCCAATGGATTTTTAATGTAGTTGGGATGTCATTGATGTTGAAGAAACTAACCATGCTTGGAGAAATTTGTGTAAACCCTACATTCACCATGCAAATGATTCCTCAAGGGTTTTCAATTGTATGGGCAGTTTATGAAGAATTTGGAAGCTTTTGAATGGTTCACACCCTAGCGCATTGTATATGTCACCCTTATGCCTTCAGTCATCATTTTGTCATTGCCATTATACCCTTTCATGTTTTGCACAGTTTTCATGCTGACTTGTATTTAACCTTCATCACTATATCACTGTTGTCATCATCATTCGACTACCACTGTCATGTTCATTTTGTCTTTCATATGGTCTTTGCAAAGATGGTCCTATTCTACATTACATAAAACACAATCCTTTGACAGATTTTTGGCCATTATTAAAACTTGACTACACATTTGCATTTGGTAGTCATTTGTCAAACCTACTTGCAATCTGAACACAGAGATAGTGTTTATGCCATTAAAACAAAACCATCCCTATGATGATTTTGGTTTTCCCTTGCTACTTGGGTATATGGGTGATATCTGTTGGGTTTTGAAAATACATTAAAACTTGATTTTCACTGCACCTCTATCAGCAGCTATATTGCAAATATCTTGTTCAAAGCCATGTCAGAGACGGATTCAGTTTATGAGCAAGGATATGAGCAGGACAGTGACTCAACCGTTGAGGTTGATGTACTGAGATGGAGCATAGCAGTGCGCCAGTAGTGGTAACATATCAGAGAGGCCATAGAGCTTTGTTTGCAGCATCACGACGAGTACTATCTCCACATGGGGTGGAAGGGGTCTCGTTGACTTCATCAGCAGCGCGAGTACTATCTCCACATGGCGTGGAAGGGGTCTCGCCTTCTTCATTAGCGTAGGTACATTCACAGGATAATGATAGAGACAAAGACATGCTTCGTCACATGAAAGGCCATTATTGGGCTCGCATGCATGTTTGCAAAGCGAGAATGAAGATTCTGAAGAGGAGGTTGAGCGAAGCACTAAAACGGCGGAAAAGGCCAATCCACTTCAGATTTTGGCCGAGGCTTTGTTGACTGGGAAAGATACATGATGGAGGACCTCCGCTCCGAATTTGAGCAAATTCGGAGAAAATTTTGTCATTTTGAAATTTTTGGGTCAAAAAACAGGTTTTTCAGTTAAGTGGGTCTCGCACTCATATGCTCACTTTTTTTTGGGACACTTGCTGGTGGAAATTTTTGCATTTTTGGATTTTTCATGGTCAATTATGCATCCTCAGACATTACCTAAGCATTTCATCAGATTCTGGATGGTCCAAGAGCTCAAAAACACCATGAAAACCACCTTGCTGCCACCTTTTGCACCAGCAGGAAGTATTTCTGGGAGAAAGAAGTTTTGGAGGTTCAAATGAGCTCCAAATTGGGAAATTCCACTTGGGTTGGATAGTCAACATCCAGGGCTTTCCAACGAGCTATCATGAGCTCAATTTGGATGCCGGGAAGTACCTCAAATTCAGGCTGAAAAAAAATGCGACCCACTCGGCTCAAATGCGACCCACTTAAATTTTTGCTGAATTTTCAACTGCCAGCTCAGATTTTCGGCTAGTTTGGACCAGTTTTGCTTGTGGATGGAATTTTTGGGTTTTATGATGTAAATTTATGTTTGGCATGTAACTTTGGCTTATTTTTATCTATTCTAGAAGATTCACTCTCAAAAAGGTAAAAATCATGTAAATGGATCAGTTCCCACTCTTTTAGAGGCAAGTTGTTAGCTGCCTAGATTGTAGTTCCATGAATAGAATTGGTTGAAACTGATCCCTGAAGAGGGAATTCGACCCCTAGAGGTGGGGAAAGGTGTTAGAGTGATCTATATATTGTAATTTCTCAATCATTTTTAGAGGTTGGAGAGGTTGGAGAGGTTGGACTCTTGGGATACTTTTGATACCATTGTACATATTTTTCATATTTTGGCTAAGGAAAGATCAGGGGTTTTGCGGCACTTGTTGGGATCCTTGTGGTGTTCTGTTCTTGATGGTGTTTCCTCTTTGTTTACTGTAAGTTTCTTCATGTTTAATGTATTCCATCCTTTCATATGCTTCTGAACTAATTTGAATGAGTGAATAAGGTTGAATCCATTGTTTACAGTGCTTGGCCTTTGAATTCAGTTAGTTCTATATGTTTTCAGCTGTTTGGAGAGGATCCAAGTTCTTATTTGCCCTCTTCAGCTCCTCGTCGGTCTAATCTGTCCATATATCCAATCAAAAGCATCAAGACAATCACCTACCTCGCCCCAACTCGAAATCTGCAAAGGTCTGACCTTATCCCCGGACCCAAAATCTGTTTTCCCATTTCTCCAGCGAAAACCCAAAAATCAAAAAAATCAAACATACCTATCTCTTTACTAGCCTAAAATCAGTTCCTATTGTAAGTCATCTCGCATCCTATTGCTCATTTTATCGAGATTGACGGAGAGAGCCCTCTCCTGTCCTCGTAGGGCTAGCTACGAGGCTGAGCGTGGTTTGATGTAGCCTTGAGTTTACTTCATTTCAGCCTGAGGTAGATTTGAGCGCTAACATAGTGGCGACCATACTGGGGAGAAACTCAAAACTTTTGCTTGTTATAGACGGAGTCTGAAGTCACGCCAGGTAGCCTTCGAAACGCTGTTGCTATGCATCAGCGAAGTAGATAAACGCTGCTTCAGTCGATCTCCGGTTTAACTTGTAATCGTAGCATTTGATTTGCGAATCCCCCAGTACATGTATCAAGTTCAGATCTGATGGTTGATGGTGGACAACGATCAGACATAAGAAGGCTGAAATCATTCACCTGGTGACTCCTATTCAAATTCTGGAGGACTTACTCTTTCTCTGAGAAAATGGAAGGATCTTACACAAAGTTCGGGTATCTAAAGTGGAATGGTATTCAGGATCTAATCTGCTTTCTCGTAAATTACTTCTCTGCTGGTCTTGAAGCTATCCTGAAAGTTTTTCCGAATTTGTTGTATGAGAAAGGTGATCAAAATCTTCACTCGACCCATTTAAAAAGTGTAAATGCTGAGTTTCCCTTTGATCCTGGTCTCCTTACTTTTCCCACATATTATGATGACTTTCTTCAGAGTGATGAGCCAGAAAACAAAACTGATCCCACAGCTCTTGTACATGCCCCTACACCTTGTAAAATTCCAGATCGGTATAAACCTCTTGTTTTACCTTCTGTTCTTCATGCTTTCCCTAAAAATTATGACCTATATCTACCAAGATTTGACGGTGAAAGTAACAATGTCAACGCTGAGCAACATGTGCAGAATGTTGAGACTTTTCTAGATCTTTTTGAAGTTGATGATGAAGATGTTAGTATTAGGATTTTTGCTCTTTCTTTGCAAGGCCAAGTGAAGAGTTGGTTTAAAGCCCTGCCTGATGCGAGCATTTCAGATTTCCATAAGTTTGTCAAAGTTTTCCTTGACAGGTGGATGATTGGACAGAACCCTTTCTTGATTTTAGACGAGTATGCCCAGCTGAAGAGACAGTCAGGAGAGATAGTACAACAGTTTTCTTCCAGATTTAATCAAGTATATTTTTCGATACCAGCTGATATAAGACCTTCTCCTAGATCTGCCCTCTTGCACTACCCGGGTGCCTTTGATCCGGAAATGGAGTTTCAGCTGAGAGAAAAGAATATTGCAACACTTCACGAGATGCAGAACAAGGCAGTGAATGTAGAGGCTCATTTGTTGATCTTGAGGGCAAGGTTGAAGGAAGAAGAAAAGAAGAATGTTTCAGAGCAGCTGAAACTTTCAGAGGAAAAGCTTGATCTTTTTGTAAATGCAGTAGAAGAGATGGTGCGGAAAATGACTGCAAAAAATGAAAATGACATTCAAGAACAAGTTGCTGATCCAAAACATTTTGTTTCTGATCCCAGTAGTCATAGTGATTGTTTTATAGATCATTGTGAAGAAGAGAGAGTTGTTGATATGATGTGTATGTTTGATGATGAATTGCCTCAGTTTGATCAGTATGATGATGATTATGTTCTCCAAACAGAAGCTAATCTTGCAGACGAATCAGTAGCTAGTTTGTGCGAGGAGGAAGTCACTTTCAGCAGCTTGAGTACAGTGATCAACCGATGCATATCAGCTATCACAATGATGAGGAAAGTGCAGAAAATTTTGATGTAAGTGAAGGATCTTTGCCTTTTTGTTTTGATTCGTTTCAGTTCATTAGAGATAACTTCCATGCAATCAGAAATCAAACGTCAACAAGTCTTGATCTGGATCGTCTTGAGGGCAACGAAAAATTCTCATATTCAGACTTGCAGCCCCCAAAAGTCATTGATTGTCAAGTTGCAGCTGAAGACTTGGAAGTGGGCACACATGATTTAATGATTCAAGGTGACTCCATACCTTTATGTTTTGAATCATTTCAGTTTTTGAGAAAAAAATTGCATAGTAAATCTTCAAATGAGCAGCCCATAGGAAATCAGCAATCTCTCAGTGTTAATGTTGAGGATGAGACAGATAACGAGATTTTTGAGCAGCTTGTAGCATCAGATTTGCAGCCATCCAATGCAATTGAAGGTCAGATTACAGATGAAGTTGTGGAAGATGAAATACATGATTTGATGATGCAGGAAAATTCTATACCCTTTTGTTTCGAGGCATTTCAGTTTATAAGGCAGAATATTCGTAATATATCTCAAGGAAAAGAGGAACAGCCAGTAGGATGTCATACAGTTTCAAGGGATACAGTGCAGCAGTCTTCTCAAGTTTTTGATGATCCTATTGCTCATGTGTTGGATGATGTTTGTTATAAAAATTCTGCTCCATTAGCTAACCATGTGCCCGAAAAGAATGTTGATGATAATCTTATTCAAAGATCACCTTCATTGTCTTGTTTAACAGATTGTTCATTGCATAGCACATGTCAAGATTTCCATTCATATGAGGAGATTGATGAAGGAGACTTTTGTTCTGTTTGTAATCAGCAACAGAGTTTGGTTTTTCATGAATTTCAGGATCCTTTTGACAGCTTGCTGCAATCACCAAAGGAAAGCACCGCAGATGTGAGGAAAAGTTTAAGATCAAGGTATGGAGATTATCTGGACCAGAGCTATGTTTATGAAGATCCATTCGCAGTATTCTTGCAGTCATCCAGTCAATTTGTGCTTTGCAAGTTTATCAGCAGTCCACTTGGTTCAAAGTTTCCATGGGAGTTTCCTTTCAGTAGTTATTTCTCGTTGTTCATAAGCAAGCATGTGGGAAGAAATCAAACAGCAGCCAACATGCTTACATGGTTGCATTGGCTGTTCCATTACACTTGATCGGGTGGTGAAAAGTACAATTAGAGTAGGTTTGATGAATAAGCTCTACTTTGAGCATCTTTTCCAGTTTGTCGGTTGTGTTTAAGTATCGAGTTAGTTTTTAGTTGAGTGAGATTCAATTTGTGTCGTCAAGTCATCAGTTTTCAGTCATGCATTTCAGTTTGAGTTTTTTATTCCATTTCCCAATGGATAAGGCACTGGTCTGCTCTCCCAAAGATCTGCCGTTCTTGGCACCTCCAAGGAGCTACCATCCCCATTGGAGCCAATGTTAGTGTCAGCCTTTGCAACCTTCCTTCAGTGATCAAACATGCTCTTACAAAGTGATTTTAAGGTGTCAAGGTCAAATTTTGTCATTTCAGTGAGCCTTCAAGCAAAATTTGCTCACTAGGCATTAGGTCTAGGGTTTGTTTTCACTCTTTTCAAAGTTGTCCAAATGTCGGTCCATGTCACCATTCAGCTGAGTGTACCATCATTCAGAGGGTTGTCATCATCATGTCAAGTTCCATTGAGTCATTTTACATCTTGTTCATGCTTCAGTTGTGCCTAGGTAAGGTCCATTTCCCTCTCCTAGGGTTTTGGAGGTAATTTCTCTTGGATGGTCAAATCATCGAAAAACTTGTATCCCGATGTTCATACACCTTCCCCTATCATTAATTCACCTAATTAAACACTTCCCATCACTGAGATCCCCCAAATTCCTCATTTTTGCACAAACCCTAGTTTCTAGCCACAACTTGGCAATTTTCTAGGCTAGGCCTGTGTTTTTCCCTTTTGGACTCCTTCCCCTCACTCAATCTCTGTGATTCCACTTTCCCCTGCTTCCTAACATCCCTCCCTACTTCCCAAAATTTCCCCAAGAATTTAGAAGCCCTTTATCCCCTTCATTTCGCTTCATTTCGACAAAATTCCTTGTTTCACACATCGGGGTAAGTTTCACTCAAAAGATGTTTCAGAGCAATCAAAGATGAATTTTGGGAAACTCAGAGAGTTTTTTGTTCACAACATGCGAAGGAAGAAAAAACTCTTTCACTTTTTACACAGGTATCATGGTTTTAGAGAAATATCAAAAATACCGTTGCCTCAGGAGAATTGAATGCACCTCTGAAGTGACCTTGGGAAAATCAAGATTTCTCCTAGCATGGTTGGCTAAATGACTTGGTTGATGCATCAACGGATAACTAGACAGAAAGACCTTTCCAATGAGCTATCATGAGCTCAATTTGGAGTTGAGGAAGATCTTCAAAAGTTGACTGCAACAGCGCTCTGCCTTGAGGCAGCCTCATTCTGCTCATTTTGACTAGTGTTGGGAGATTTGGTTTTTGACAGGGTAAATGAAATCCAAATTGCATAATTCCACTTGTGTTGGAAATTAGACTCCAAGAGCTTTCCAACGACCTATCACACGCCTGATTTGGACACCGGGAAGGCCTCCAAAAGCTTCCTGCAAAATGCACTATGTGGCAAGAGGCATGCGACCCACTTGAGGGGGATGCGACCCACTTGGCAGATGCGACCCACCTGTGCGTTTTGGCCAGTGTAAATTTGAACGCATGCGACCCACTTGTGGCATGCGACCCACTTGAGGGAGATGCGACCCACTTAAAAACAGAACTCAGAAAATTGCGTTGGGCGCCTAGATTCGATTCAAATTAGCTCTGGCGGCGTACAAACAGGTTTTTATCATCGCCCAATGGATTTTTAATGTAGTCGGGATGTCATAGATGTTGAAGAAACTAACCATGCTTGGAGAAATTTGTGTAAACCCTACATTCACCATGCAAATGATTCCTCAAGGGTTTTCAATTGTATGGGCAGTTTATGAAGAATTTGGAAGCTTTTGAATGGTTCACACCCTAGTGCATTGTATATGTCACCCTCACGCCTTCAGTCATCATTTTATCATTGCCATTATACCCTTTCATGTTTTGCACAGTTTTCATGTTGACTTGTATTTAAACTCCATCACTATATCACTGTTGTCATCATCATTTGACTACCACTGTCATGTTCATTTTGTCCTTCATATGGTCTTTGCAAAGATGGTCCTATTCTACATTACATAAAACACAATCCTTTGACAGATTTTTGGCCATTATTAAAACTTGACTACACATTTGCATTTGGTAGTCATTTGTCAAACCTACTTGCAATCTGAAAACAGAGATAGTGTTTATGCCATTAAAACAAAGCCATCTCTATGATGATTTTGGTTTTCCTTTGATACTTGGGTACATGTGTGACATTGATTGGGTTTTGAGCTTACATTGAAACTTTGACTTCACTACACCTATATCAACACACATATTGCAGACAACTTGTTTTCAAAGCCATGTCAGAGACGGATTCAATTTATGAGCAAGGATATGAGAAGGACAGGGACTCAACCGTTGAGGTTGATGTACTGAGATGGAGCATAGCAGTGCGCCAGTAGTGGTAACATATCAGAGAGGCCACAGAGCTTTGTTTGCAGCATCACGACGAGTACTATCTCCACATGGGGTGGAAGGGGTCTCGTTGACTTCATCAGCAGTGCGAGTACTATCTCCACATGGCGTGGAAGGGGTCTCGCCTTCTTCATCAGCGTAGGTACATTCACATGATAATGATAGAGACAAAGACATGCTTCGTCACATGAAAGGCCATTATTGGGCTCGCATGCATGTTTGCAAAGCGAGAATGAAGATTCTGAAGAGGAGGTTGAGCGAAGCACTAAAACGGCGGAAAAGGCCTAATCCACTTCGGATTTTGGCCGAGGCTTCGTTGAATGGGCAAGATACATGATGGAGGATCTTCGCTCCGAATTTGAGCAAATTCGGAGAAAATTTTGTCATTTTGAAATTTTTTGGTCTAAAAACAGGTTTTTCAGTTAAGTGGGTCTCGCACTCATATGCTCACTTTTTTCGGGACACTTGCTGAAGGAAATTTTTGCATTTTTGGATTTTTCATGGTTAATTATGCATCCTCAGACATTACCTAAGCATTTCATCATATTCTGGATGGTCAAAGAGCTCAAAAACACCATGAAAACCACCTTGCTGCCACCTTTTGCACCAGCAGGAAGTACTTCTGGGAGAAAGAAGTTTTTGAGGGTCAAATGAGCTCCAAATTGGGAAATTCCACTTGGGTTGGATAGTCAACATCCAGGGCTTTCCAACGAGCTATCATGAGCTCAATTTGGATGCCGGGAAGTACCTCAAATTCAGGCTGAAAAAAAATGCGACCCACTCGGCTCAAATGCGACCCACTTAAATTTTTGCTGAATTTTCAACTGCCAGCTCAGATTTTCGGCTAGTTTGGACCAGTTTTGCTTGTGGATGGAATTTTTGGGTTTTTATGATGTAAATTTATGTTTGGCATGTAAATTTGGCTTATTTTTATCTATTCTAGAAGATTCATTCTCAAAAAGGTAAAAATCATGTAAATGGATCAGTTCCCACTCTTTTAGAGGCAAGTTGTTAGCTGCCTAGATTGTAGTTCCATGAATAGAATTGGTTGAAACTGATCCCTGAAGAGGGAATTAGACCCCTAGAGGTGGGGAAAGGTGTTAGAGTGATCTATATATTGTAATTTCTGAGACATTCTACAGGTTGGACTCTTGGGAGACTTTTGGCACCATTGTACATATTTTTTCACATTTTGGCTAAGGAAAGATCAGAGGTTTTGCGGCACTTGTTGGGATCCTTGTGGTGTTCTGTTCTTGATGGTGTTTTCTCTTTGTTTACTGTAAGTTTCTTCATGTTTAATGTATTCCATCCTTTCATATGCTTCTGAACTAAATTGAATGAGTAAATGAGGTTGAATCCATTGTTTACAGTGCTCTGCCTTTGAATTCAGTTAGTTCTATATGTTTTTGACTGTTTGGAGAGGATCCAAGTTCTTCTTTGCCCTCTTCAGCTCCTCGTCGGTCTAATCTATCCGTATATCCAATCAAAAGCATCAAGACAATCACCTACCTCGCCCCAACTCGAAATCTGCAAAGGTCTGACCTTATCCCCGGACCCAAAATTTGTTTTTCCCATTTCTCCAGCGAAAACCCAAAAATCAAAAAATCAAACATACCTATCTCTTTACTAGCCTAAAATCAGTTCTTATTGTAAGTCATCTCGCATCCTATTGCTCATTTTATCGAGATTGACGGAGAGATCCCTCTCCTGTCCTCGTAGGGCCAGCTTCACGAGGCCGAGCGTGGTTTGATGTAGCCTTGAGTTTTACTCATTTCGTACCGAGGTAGATTTGACACAACAAGATGAAGGGTTAGAAGGCCACGGTTTCAGGCTTTGGTGTGAAAACGAAATGATGTTTTCCTATTGACCGATGAAACATCAAATGCTTGCAAGCTATATTTTTTAAAGAACCGTGAAATAGCCCCCACTACCATGGTGAAACAAGGTTGAAATTGTCAAGCATATGCGTTGTTTGAAACTATGAAGAAATCTGCCATGAACATTTAAGAGGTGTGTAGATCATATTAGTGCAAGGATGCAGTGGAGTATGAAGAAAGAAGTGTGTTGTTGGAGTAAAGTTGATGATCAATTGAATGCAATAAACTCTGTCCTTTAAGCACAAGTAACCTTGGACTATGTTTTGCCTCTTGATTGATTGTGTTTATATGGATAAACATATATTGGTGAGCTGCATATGAGGGGTTAATGTTTTGATCAAAGGGGAGCTTCTGGACATTTAATTGCTACAGGTTTTTGTTACCACAGTACAAAAACATTTTTAAACTCTGTCACCATATATATAAACAGTGTTTTTTGCTGTGTGGATATCCGTTGTTTAAAACTGTGGTATAGTGTTGGATATGCTGATGAAGTGCCTACAAGGAAAAGGGTCTTGAACTCAAAACTGTGTTTTCACCTTGCGTCTTCAAAGGACAAGGGTATCTTATATCTTCAAAGCATCAAAGGGCAGGTTACCCTTACCAACCACAGAAAAGATATTTGTTGACTGTGTATACTACTTAATTACCTTTTTTCTTCAAGCTCATTTGTAAAGTTGATATTCAGAGGGCGCAAAGGCAGTTTTATAAAAGGACAGGGGTTTTATATTGAAAAGGAGCCTTGATTATTTAAAAGATAAAACTCCTACAGGCTTTTTTTAAAACCTTTGAAACATTTCCAAGATCTGTCACCTTTGTTCTATAAACAGTGAAATTGACTTTGTGTCTGCACTAAAGGTGACTATGTATTTGGTGTGAGTTTTTTTGGTTGATTTGCATACTAGACAAGGGCAGGATTGTGAAGTTGAGAATTTTACCTTGGTCAAAGATACAAAAATAGGTTGTTGACCTCCAAACATCACAGAGCAGGGTGACCTTGTCACTATACACAGAAAATTCAATTCACTGCCTATCTTCATTTCACTGTGTTTTTTCTTCTTAAAATGTCTGCTTGTTGAACTACATATAAAAGGTTGGGAAAGCCACATTTTAAAGGAACAGGGGTCTGGTATCAGAAAGGGATATTGTGCACAAGCATCCAAAGACATTGTTTCCTTATCAAAACCGTGGGTTGACAGAGTTTAGCTTAAAGAAGGCATTTTAAAGACAGTGAGGCAGTTTGGTGTTTCAAGAGTGCATCTAGCCCAAGATGCCACCCAGGCAAGATAGTAGAAGTGGTTTACACAAAAGATATGAGCCAATTTCTACTGAGGAAGTCAATGCACACCCATCTATCCTTTTCAATTTTCATGAGGTGGGTTGTTTGGATTTCTGCCAAAGGGTACAAGAAGTCAAAAGCTTCTCGCCCTTAACACACTTATGCGCCTTGAGGTTCAAAGGCAAACATTTCCAAGTGGCAGGCCCTGATTTCAAGTTCTCCCCGAGATCTGTATCTAAAGCCACTAAAATCTCATATCTTGGCGAGAAATGGTTCAAGCAAGCCTATCTAGACTTGGATGACTACAAGCCTTTCATCAAGCTCGAGCACAGAGAAACATGCACTGATGTTTTTCCTTTCTCTCATCTTCTTGCCAGCTATGCTCCTCTTATGAAGATCATAATGAAGTATTTCACTTGTGAAGGGATATTTTCCCGAGTTTATGCCTACCACATCAGATTGTTGATGCACTTCACTAGAACTAAGCAGCTCAATATCCCTTAATTCTTGTGAAAAAACATTGAAAAAATGGCCTCCCTAGTCCAGAAGAAGCCCCCATCACAGCAAGTAGCTTCTCTATTCCATCATTCTCTTATTAAAATCATCATCCTTCACCAACTGGAGAAGAAAAAGGTTTCTTGGGATGTTTTTATCAGTCACCTAGATTTCTCCACTGTCCCTCTGGTCCATACATCTCCCACATCTCCTACTCATCGCCCCTCACCTTCCTCTAGCAAACCTACTCCTAGAAGGCTCAGATTCACTACAGAACAGTCCAGAGAGCATGGAGAAGGAGAGGGAAGTGGACAGCAAAGGGAGGAGGGACATGAAAAGGCAGAAAAAGAGGAGGAACAGACAGAAGAAAGTGATGGAGGGCAGCAGCATGATAGTGATGAAGGTGAGCAGTAGCAAGAGAAAGAATAAGAGAGTGTCGATCAGCAACAACTCAGTGGTGATGAACAGCAGGAACAAGTGGAAGGGCATCATTTTGGGCAGCAGTTGGAGCAGCAACTTGAGCCACAAAGTGAGCATGAAATTGAAGCACAACATCCACATGGTATTGATGACCAAGGGAAACAGTTTGAGCAGTGTGATGTTGAGGAACAGGGGCAGCATAAAGAAGACAAACAGGACCCTCCTCAAGAGGCACAACAGCTTCAAGAGGAAAGTCAAATTCAAGAAGGTGACAAACAAGATGACAAAGGCAAAGCAATTATGCCTTCCTCTCCTGAAAAGGCTAAGCCCAAGACATCAAGAAAGCAAGTGCCCAAGGTGGTCACTTCAAAAGTGACAAGAACTATCCGGAGCCAAATAAAGTCGCCAAAGAAGCTTCTCACTAACTTGCCTAGAAGGAAGAGCGCAAGACTAGCCTTCAAGGGCAAAGGGAAAGGCAAGGTAGGAGAAAGTCAAGAGCATGGAGGTGCATTGGCTGTCATCCCAATCCAAAGTGATGATAGTGATAATGAGGCCCGCATTCTAGAAAACCTTCTAATCCATAGAGAGGGCCAAATTGAAGCACTGGAGAATGATCTTCATCGGGCAAAGAACTTCAATCATTTCTTGGAGATCCAAAATAGGCAAATGAGTGTCCATATGGCTGTTTATGAGACACGAGCAATTAATACAAGAATGAGGCCGCCAAAGCACAAGAAAGAATAGAGGAGCTCATAGGTGATTTTGATGAGGATGAAGAAGAGGACCAGCCTAGGCAAAAGAAGCCTAGAACCATAGGGCTTAAAAGAGCCCTTGAAAAACAAAAGGAAGAGGAACAAGCCCTTCTTCAATCCACTCCCCTCACTGCACTACTTGAGCAAGAGATTGAAAGCAATAAGGAGGCATGGCTCGAAAGAGCCAATAGGCATTTGGAGATGAAGCTTGAGAAGGCAAACAGAGACTTGGAGCTGCAAAGGAAGATGACAAAACATTATCAAAAGCTAAATCAGTTTGCCCGGCGCAAGTTAAAGGCCACTCAAGAGAAACTAAAGGAAGCAAAGGGGAAGCGCCCGACACGGAAAGAGAAGAAGGGCACATCAGCACTTGAATTTTGGCTTCAGTTTTGGAGCATGTTGCCGAGGACCCTTGAGGGTCATGCACGCCAATTTTGGGCACATTTTGACAATTTTTGGTTTTTTGGCATTTTTGAGTTTTTGGTCAAGAACTCATAAATTCGCCATTTCATTTTGAGGATTCGTCAAGGGAGGAGAATGGTATCATTGGATGCCATAATTTCATGAGCATGCCCTCAGTGATTTTCAGAACATTTGGAGATCATTTGCCCCCTCAAAATGGAGAAAAAGGCTCACTTTTTGCACACTCTGCCCGGTCTATCAGCAAACTGTAATTTTCTGGCTTTTTACACACAGGTGATGATTTGGAGGACTTCCAGGCATTATATTGGGGGAATTTCAGTTTTTCCAGAAATTAGACACTCAAATCTTTCCAACGAGCTATCATGAGCCTCGTTTCGACACCGGGAAGGCTGCCAAATGTTTCTGGAAAGTCAGGGGACCTTTTGCTGATATAAATTTTGGATATTTTTGTAATTTTTGAACCTCTAAAATCTGCTTTTTCCAAATGTGCGTTTAGCTATTTTTACACATGAAAAATGATGTAAAGTCAATATATTTCCCATTTTTAGCATTTTTTAGATATTTTATGAGATATTTTGTGCCTTGGGCTTTGAAAAGCCTCAAGGACAAGATTAGATATTTTGATTAGGCCAATAGGATGGCAAGTTGAACCATGAGGTTTTCCTCACTTGAGCCTATATATTTCAAAGGCTTGCATTGTAAACAAGGCTGAACTTGAGAAGAGCAGCAATATATTGGTTATATAAGCTTTGGAAGAAATACTTGTGTTATGCTTTTGGATTGCCTCTTGGATGTTCTTGGATGAATGATGAAGGATTGTTGATGGATTCCATGACTTGGTAGAATGGTATAGTGTCTCTTTCTATGTTGTTGTCTTCTAGTTTTCATTCATGAATACATGTTTCTTGCTTGCTATAGATCATTAGAGAACAAATTTGAGACCTGCCCTTGGAGGCACCTCAAATTTACTGTTTCTTCATAGCTTTCATGATTTCTTCCTCCTTAGTCATATTAAAGAATTCTTAACTGCTCTTTAGTAACTTGAGGATATTGTTGCTTATTTCATTAATGGTTTTATGCTAGCTAAGTATGACTTAAGGTACGCCCTGCTTACCAATGGCCAGTCATAGCTCTATCCATGAAATTTCTCTTTGATTAATTAGATTATCATCTTGTTGAACCAAGGAGGCCTAGTTTCGATCTAGACCTTTGTCTAAGACTATGCAAATCTTGTTTTCAAAGTGCCCAATGAATTGAAGAACTATGTTTAGGCGTTTCCGGCATAGTGTTTTGAGTTGTTAGTCTATGTTAAGTGTTTTCCCCAAAGTCTGATAGCCATTTCCCGGAGTTAGAGAGTTATACTCCTCTATGCATGGCTTGAATGTTTATTTCTTTGTATTGATTAGCTTGTAGTCACATTTTGCATGATTAATGGTTTTCCCTACCATGTTTCTGTGTCCTATTAAACTAGTTATGCTTGAAATCTATTGTTGTTCACAAACTTGATGTCCACTTACACCATTTTGCCCAAAAATCCTTTCTACCTTGAATCAAATCGGCCCTACAGCAGCCTTGTATCATCATCTGATAGCTTCCTTGACCTTTTTGACCCCATAGTCCAGTTGATCTGACATTTTTGTATCTATCTTATATCTTTGATCAGTTTCATCCCTCACAACCAAAAAACCAAAACCAAAAACTCACTTCATAACTAGCCTAAAATCATAACATAATAAGAAAACACAGATATCCCTTACATACAATAGAGAGAGCCCTCTCTGAGTCCAGGAAGGCTAGGTCCTTGGGCTCCAAAGACTGGTTTGATGTTACATTTTCATTTGGTTAGCCAATCATCCAAATCACGGGACCCTAACATAATGGCGATCACGGTGGGACTTTTCTGAGTTCATTTTAATCTGAATATCTTGCAAGACTCACGGAAAGCCCCTTTTGAACTAAGAGTACCAACCATTGAGCTACCTCATCGCTCACTAACATAATAGCGGGAGATGGTGGGACACTGAGTATATAACAGTCTAGCAAACTCTTATACACTTTTTAGTCTTTAGGTACTTAAACAAGCAAGCAGTCCATAAGATCATTTAGAGTAAACTCTTTTTGTTATCACCACCCTAGCAAAGTGATGAAACAAGTTTAGGATACTTTAAAACATATGTTGCACACAAAACTCAAAAAACCCCAAAAAAACTCCCTTAGATTGGCTTTTCCCTAGTTACTAGTGGTGGACCATAGCTATATCTTTACAAAAACAACCAAGTTCCACCTGGCGACTCCACTAGCCTCCAGTAGGCCTAAAAACTCCAAAAATACCAAAAAAATCATAAACTATACCTTTCTGCTCACTCATCTTTCCAACAACTTAAACTTAGTGTAGAAGATCTGTAATCAGTGACAATCTAAGTATTACTTAGTGATTCAGATAACCTCCCCTAAACACAGAAAGTAAGCAGAGACCTTCTTGCCAAGAGAACCATTAGCTTGCCCATACAACCTAGCTAACTGTAGAAACCAAGTGAATCACTCTCCTTGCAAGTTTTCCATCTCAAAGTTGCTATAAAACTTTTTCCAAGCATCTTTGATATAGTTGGTGGTGGACAATAGTTATCATAGGAAATCCACCTGGCGACTCCACTAGTCCATCCTTTTTATTTTTGACCATCCTTCACATCAGTAGAACTTTAGAGAGGCCATCCATCCAAAACATTCACCAATACCATCCTCTCTAAACCTTAGACTCGAAATCTGGCTCCGCGAAAAATCAACACCAGATCTCATCCAGACCCAAATCCCCCTATCATAGTAGATGACCCAGAGAAGATTCTGTGGCAAGCTTCCGAAACTGAAAATCTAGCTACTAATAGACCCATCCGTAAAACAAGATCAGTACCTAAACATCTCACTATCTTACCAGATTCCCCTTTTCATTTAGAGTCATCAAAAACTCTTTTTAGAAGTAAGTCACATAGTAAGATAAACTTTGACGATCTTGAACCCCTAGATTCTCCACAGAGTCCTAGTAAAGAAGCATCACCTTCCACACCTCCCGACTCTCAGCTTCTCCATCACTTTGGCTCTTTCTATCCCAGATCTTCTCAAAACTATATCACTAGTCCAAGTCCATCCGCTACACCTATCCAAACCACTACTGTTCAAACCACTTCAGCTCATCCCACAAGTCCTCATCTTGTACATCATCCACTAGCTCCAGTCATGGCAGCCTGGTACGCACCTTTGGCGTTGCCACTACCTTTGGCTCCTTTACCAGTTAACTATCAAGACAAAATCCCACACTTTACCGGAGAGGAGGCTGGCACAACTCAACAACATGTAAATAGGATTAGTGATGCCTTTGAATACTTAGAAGTAGAAGACGAGACCATCAGAATGAGAATGTTCGCCCAAAGTCTGGGCGGAGACCCCAAAAAATGGTTTAAAAGCTTAACTCCGAACAACATTCACAACATCCCAAAACTCTTCCAAGTATTTTTAAACAAGTGCGAAATCCGAAAGAACCCCATTCAAATCTTGTCAGAATATGACAATCTTAAACGAGAAAATGGGGAAAGTGTCCAGGGATACTGCACTAGATTCAACAGTGTGTATAATGCCCTTCCACCTCACTTCAAACCCCCACTTGGTTCAGCCTTAGCAAAGTTCCCCGAGTGTTTTGACCTAGACATGACTTATCAGCTAAGAGACAAAGACCCACATACCTTAGAGGAAATGCAACAAGTAGCCATAAGAGCAGAAGCCAACCTAGCAGAAAAAAGGGCTAGGACTAGATCAGAAAGGAAGGTCACATACCGAGATGAGGTATCTACTTCATATCCTTCCTTAGATCCTAGAATTGATGACTTAGTTAATTCTATGGCCAAAATGTGGGAAAATATAAGTGAAAAGGCCCCTCTGAAGGACAATCAGCCAGCCCCTCCAAACGGAAACCGTAATCAAAATTTGAGGAGGGAGCAACCTCAAAATAGAACAAGGGAAAATGACCAAAAAATTAGGCCACCATTTAATGAAAATTATGTGGAATAAGATGATAGGGATGCAGAACCCATTGATGAAAATCATTTGAACCTCATAGGGTCTGATAATGAGAGTGAGGTTTACCTCACAAAAGAAGAACAAGCATTCTTCTCTTCAAATCAAGATGAGACCAACTATGAAGATCCCGATGATCCTACCATAGATTTTCAGAATGCCATAATAGAAGCTCATAGGAAATATGACCTTAGAAGTAGAAAAAATCAGGACAACACCAAGAAAGGTAACTTAGAAACTACTAAAACCCCTGATACCATCCTTAAGAAAGAAGTAAACAATGACAAAATCACAGTCGGGAAAAATGACCAAAACAAGGATAAAGTTACCAAAGCTAGTCCTGACTCAGATACTCTTGGTACTTCCACAAAAATTCCCGAGGTGGCTGTGGCAAACAAATTCCCGAAACAAGGCCAACAAACTCAGAATTTAGAAAGGGTCGTGACTGAAAAAGCTGAAACAAACATGTCCAAACTTCAGCTGCCTTTTAGCTTTGAGAGCAAAATTTCCAAAATCAAGATCACCATGCCTCTTACCGAGCTCATTACCCAAAGCCCTTATAAATCCCAAGTGTTAAAGGTCCTAAATCTAGGGAGCGATTCAAACACTCTTAATCTAGCTGATGACACTCCTGAAGTGTTATTTGGTCTGAAAATAGAGGGGAAATTCCAAGAGGGAACCACTCTTCCATTTTACATCAGTATAAATATCCACGACCAAATCCTTCACAATGCCATGCTGGATTCTGGCGCCTCGCATAATCTTATGCCGAAGCTTGTAATGGAAAGGCTAGGCCTAGAAATCACAAGACCATACAAAGATTTGTATTCATTTGACTCAAGTAGAGTCAAATGTCTAGGTTTGATCAAAGACCTTTGCTTCAGTCTGGCCCAAATACCTGCGAAACATCTAATCATGGACATAGTAGTGGCAGCAATCCCGCCCAAATATGAGATGCTTCTATCTAGATCTTGGGGAGCCAAACTCCAAGGGAATATTCAACTGGATATGTCTTTTGCCACCATTCCTGTGTTTGACCAAACAAGAATACTCTACCGAGAGTCACACATGAAGTACATGATCAATAGTCAAGAGAAGCCAGATAATATTCCAATGTATTCCTTGCATTCTGACCTAAACTCTTTCATTCTGCATACTGACGAGGACTTCGAATAGGAGTCAGAAGAGACTGAAACAAACTCAGACCCACCACATCAACTGCCCCTAGTTCTCTATGATGAACTAGACACTCAAAACTACCATGATCATGAACAGCTATGTCTTGAAGAAAGTAAGTATGTCTCTTCTGAGGTGGGATTAGAACAAGAAGCACAAACCCTTATGTACTATCAAGCGAATTGCTCAAGCCTTAGTCAAACACCAACAGTAACCTTCGGAAATTTTTTCCGGGTAAAGGCTTTAGAAGAATTACACATCATAAACCTGTTTGGAACCTAGGAGCAAGGGAGTTTAATGTTTCTACCATACCTCAAGGATTTACCATTATATAACTCTTCCACTGCAAATGAAACTTTGACCGTAGCCATAGCAGCTCAAAATCTAGAAAAAATGCCTGATAAAATTATTATGAGTAAGGATGATAGCTGCAGTCCAAGCATACCTGAGTCACTAAAATTGGCTCATATCCTATCTTTTCATAAAAAACTTAGAAATGCTAGAATCAACAATCTCATGCAGAATACTAATTCATATAGGGGAAAACATTGTGCCACTACCATTCCTTCAAGAAACAACTTCGACAAGAGAAAATATAACAATCTGAACCAATCTATAATAATCAGAGATAAAGTGGCTGGTCATAGGGTCTGTTTTGATTTTAGAAATACTACTGCATGTCCCTATAGCAGAATTTTTGTCCTTTCTACCCAAGACCATGATATACCAATTAAAAGTGCTTTTAATCATGTGTTTTCGCAAGATGATATTTCAAGTTATAATCAAAAGATTCCCTTGCGAAGTAGACAACTTAAAGATTTTTTTCAGTATGCGGGAGGTAGTTCTAGTTTCAGACTCAAAATTGCAAAACCTCCAAATATCAGAAATCTGTTTATGAAAGCCATGTTTCCAGTCCTGAATTTCTACATTTTTGCATACCTTGATGATGTCATTATCTATTTCAAGAATTACCAAGAGTATATGCATTACTTAAGGAAGATGTACAGTAAGGAAAGGAGTGGAAATCAGATATACAAAGAGGTACAGCGGGAAGATACCGGTTTGTTCAGAGATTCTTGCATGAATCCCTATGTCATGTTAGAGAGAGAAAACTTTCCAAATATCTCTTTTCAGGAGTTGAGTGGGCCAAGAGTGAGAGGAGATCCTTACGAGGATAAGATGCTTAAATTTCGTCATTTCCAAGATTTCTGAGTTTGAAACACTTTCATTCATTGTATATACCACTGTTTAAAATAGAAAAAAACAGAAAAGCCAAAAACAATAAAAATAGAAAAGAGGGCGGTTGAAAATGGAAAAAGGCCCCATGTTCCAAAAAATAGTCCTTCGGAAAGCGCGCAAGTCTAAATGCCGCTACTAGTACTTCAATGTCTTGTTCAGCTATCTAGCCTAATCATAGCTGAGCATGTTTAAATTTATTTGCTGATAAGTTAGTGAGTGAAAAAGATGGTCAACATTGTGTAAGATTGACTTATCACAGAGAGTAGATTAGGAAAAGACACTGGTTCCACATGCCTAAAACAGAACCAAAGAGAGAAGCGAGGGATGAAAAACACATTGTACATCTTAGCCCTGCTTTTCTAGTTTTCCTTTTTGCAAAATAATATTTGTGTGAAATTTGTCCTTTCATGCTGCAAATACATGACAAATCAAATTGTTTAACCCTCATTTGATCATTTTGAATTTCATGTTTTAGATTAGAGAACAAAATCCTGTCAAACATTTTAATCTTGACAGTTGATCTAGTTTAGGTAGAGTAATGAAAGGAGTTCATCAGTTTAATCTGAACTCCTGGCAGATATCAGTGTAGAAATAGATAGGTTCATTTTACAAAGAGAAAAATATGCATTGTCAAAAGGTTGCTAGTTCAAATGCGCCAAAAAAGGAGAAAAAATGTTAGGAAAGATAGTGGGGTGATGCAGGAGCATCAAGGGAATTTTTTATTTGTAAATATGTTAGAAAAGGGGGTGTGACAATTTTTAATATTTTATTAATTAATTTGTTATTTTAAATAAAATAGGAGGAAGTGAGGATTTTGTAAATATCCTTTTATTAATTAAAAGGATATAAGAGAATTTGGTTAGTTAAGGATATGAAGGGATAAGATTCTAGATAATAGGATTTGTTGAGATATTCTAGTGGTGTTGAGATATTAAGGGGATTGAGCATTTAATTAGATCATTTTTATAATTGTATAAATTAGAAGGCCTCAAAGGCAAATGGGACACTTGAATAGTGAGAGTGGTTGAGAGCAGGCTTGAACAGCCAAGGCTGTAAGCCTCTGGCAAATTGTAAGGGCCATGAACGTTGAGTATCCGGTCAAAGAAAAAGGTTGTAAGTGATCTCCTTTTTTTTATATGAAAACAATGTTTCAAATTTATATATATATCGTTGATTGATTGAGAAAAGTTGTATACAAACATATATATCTGGATTTATGTATCGATCGATTGAATAAAGTGCCAACATGAAAGAGTCTGTAAGTTTGATTTATGTACATAAGATTGGAGAGATCGATATTCATATGACAATTGTTAAATTGAATTGATAATTCAGGGGAGAGATTATGTTGTGTATTGATCTGTGTTTTTGATAGCAATGCGAAAGAAAGAGTGCGCCATCAAATGTGAATCCGTGGAGTTCATAAGTGTTAATTAAACATTGTTGGTGGTAGCCCGTGTGCAAAAGGAAGTAGGTTAATCCTGAATGCTGTCATTAGAATGTTCCGGAATGAATGCATAAGTGTTAATTGAACGCTGTTGGTGGTGGCTCGAGTGAAAAAGGGCGTAGGTTTATACACTGTGTAAATTTAGAAATAAATGACATGTGTTCTTAGAAACAGTGGAGCGCATTAACACGATATCAAATTGCTGTGTTGGTAATTCGATTGTTGGCATAATTACATAGCACAGTTTTAAAATCGACCTGTTGGGGCATGGAACCAGAATTGAAACTGAAAACAGAATTTAATGCATCGATTTGATGAAACGCTATATGCATGGCACTGGTATGAAGGGTTCAAGCCAGAAATTAATGAATTTCGATTATGGGATGTGTTAACCCTGAACTGATCTTGTTGCTTGAATGTTAATTAACGCAGAGACAGAATTCATCTGCTTGCCGGAAGGATGGTTTACACTTCAGAATTATTTTGCAGAATAGTCAGCGTTATGAAATCCAAGACTGTGTTTTATATATGTTTGAATGTTTCATAAGTTGCAGGTAGGAATCAATTAGACAGCGCTGGGAATGGAGTCGATTGAATGTTGTAATGAAGAACGCAGGATACAAGGTATTGCCGGAGGTAATTTGAATTTGTTGAATTCGATTTAGAAGTTTGCTGAAAGTCGATCGATGTGTTGACTGTATTATGCTGAGTTGAAAGTTTAATCAGTCAAGAAAGAGGATTGTATGATCTCATGAAGGCACAGAGAAAATAAATGATATTGTCTGGTAGTACGTTGATCAGATACAGGAAAGTGAAGGCAGCGCCACATGAATATTGGTGAACCAGATTCGATGTTGAGAGCGCAAGGCGGTGAATGGTGAGTAGTTGCGTGTTTATTGGTTGTGTATTTTTTAAACTGGTTCATATGTTGAAAAGCAGAATTGATGGTTAAGATATTGTGTTAAATAATGAACACATAAAATTTGGGGTTTCTTAAATCTCAAAATGTTGAGTTAGGCGCATTGAAGAGAGGGACTTGGGTTTTGAAACATTGGGAATGTTGAATTGATTGGATTTCATCTGATTTGAAACGAGGGTTAATGCATGAGTTTTAATACAATAGCTGAAGAACCTTGTGTGATGAGAAAATGGTTTTCATAAACCATAAAATGATGAATCAAAGGTTATTGGCATTTGGTCTGAATGTGTGAGGTGAGTTTAAATGCTATTGTAAGTGTGGGACTGATGTTGGATTGAGTGAGTTGAGATTACATTGAAGCTTGAAATTTAATCCCATGAAGAGTTTAAATTATAAAGTTTAAGGTATTGAAAGATAAGCTTTTGCATATTAATTGAGATTTCCAGTGGATAAAAATTGTCTCAACTCATGGAGTTTTATTGGGCAGTTATGATGATGCATTTGTATATGCACAGAGTTTAAAGATCCTGGGTATTGCAGGCTCTAGGCTTGCATCATGGGGTAGGTAGAAATATCATTTATGCTAATCATGCTGTCTCTTTTCAGAAGTAGCATCAAAGAAGAGTGTAATTTTGCGCCAATGGGTAAGGCATTGGTCTTCATAAGCCAAAGATCTAAAATTCTGGACACCTCCTGAAAAGGAGCTGCCCTCCCCAAATGGAGCCACTGTTAGTCATCAATATTTTTTA
>JAXQQM020067084.1:0-71079 GCA_034641835.2 Pinus albicaulis
AGCCAAGTAAAGTAGGAAAAGATTGAGACTAAGTCCCTATCAAAGGGAGTACCTAAAGGTTTGGGTAAGGGGATGTAAGTTGAGGAATAATCACTTATGTTATGGTATTTTAGAAAGAGGAGATATAAGGTTGAGAGGGAGGAGTGGTCATTTGTGGGACTTTAGAAGTAGGAAAAGAGAATATTTTCAAGGTAGCAACCTCTAGGAAGTTGGATTAGATTGGATCATTGTTTAAAAGAGGCCATTGTTTTGAGTTAAGGGACTCGCCTCAAGATGAGGTATGATATAAGTGTTAAATACAAGTAACCAAGTTTGATTTTCCTAAGATCTAGGCTTGTGATAGGATAGGGGGATGTTGAGTGTGAGGAACTTGTGAGAAGTTGGGGGCCTAGGATTATTGTGGTTCAACACCTTGAAGGTGTGCCCATTATTGGAAATTAGAATTTTCATGACTAGAGGTGCAATTATTTGTCTCTACTTCCATCCACAAATGGGTTGGATCCAATGGTGGACAATAAGGATTTTTTCACCATTATGCAAGGTTAAATTTCCATGAGGGCTTCCCTGGAGCCATGGGTTCAAATTGTGTTAGTGGTATGATGTGTGGTTGCACCCAAATAAAACATACTAAATGGTTTTGTGACCCTTGCACACATAAGTGGATCAAATCCAACCCTCGTGTCGTCCTTTAAAAAAGATTCAAAGGATTTTAGCTCGAGTGGTTTGGTGAAAATTTCATTTCCATAGTTGTGTGGGTTTAAGTATTCATAGACATGTTGTGACTGGCATGATTGAGACATTTATGAAATAGTTGTATATGTTGTAATAGTGGAAGTTGGTCTTTTTAAATTACCAATTCTCCAAAAATTCTTGTTCGAGCTAAAAAACATTAAGTGCTTCCATGATGGAAAGGAAAAAACCAACGTCGTGAACTACTTCACAAGTAGCTTTGGACAAATTTGAGGAGGTGGAATGGAACCTATCCACTTAGATTCAAATATTTTAGTATAAGATATTCCTTGTGATGTAGGGTATGATTCAAAAGGTCCAAGGAGATGTTCATTTAACAAAGGGAAGCATTGATGAGAACTCCCTAGTGGAGATGCCAAAATGTGGCATGAGAGAGTATCCTAAGAGAGAAACCAAGTGACAATTCATGGAAGGAAGAGGTTGGATGAGGATTTTATAATAAAAACATTAAGGGTATTATGTAAAAAGGAATGGATTTTCCCAAAGACGGAAGAATACACTCTAAAAACTCGAGGATTGTTGAACTATTGATCCAAGAGGAGCCCAAAAAAGGTATAATATTGAAGTCCTCAAAACTCGGAGAAACTGGCATTAATTTGAATATTTGGTCACAAGGAATCCAACAATGCAAGTGAAACCTCAATCCAAGTTCGTATGCAAAAGTTATAACAGGTCAAAGTTCCAGTCAAACTTGGCATTGGAAAAATTTAGTTATGTTATAGGTAAATCTAGACTGTAGCGAAAGTTGGCAGTCTAACCTAAATTTGGAAGCATTGATGTGGACCAAATAGTTTTCGCCATGTGGCACACCGTTGTAGGCAACTTGAGTCTAACCAAAAAAAAAGGGGTAATGGCTAGCGGTCGAACCATCGATCTTGTCGATGCCATTCCAACCAAATTCTAGCGAGTATGACCATTGAAACGGTCACGGGTTTGTTTTAAAACCATTTATTATTATTATTATTATTATTATTATATAAACAATGCAAGTTTGGGTTTACAGGGTTTGAACCCATAACCCCTGCCAAAACAACATTCTATAAAGTGTGGTGATCGATGCACCCAGCTGGGAAAATCTATACATACTACTCCCCACAATGTATTTAAACTCTACCATTTCATTCAAAGAGTAGCCATGACCAATGGAGGGAAGAACAAGGAGGTGCGAAACTAGGACAGAACCCTATGCGCGGAACCAGATGGGCATGTTTTTCGAGTGGAATATTCCTTGGGTATATTCCCTAGAAAATTGTTACGAATATTCCTAGAATATTCTTTCTACAGTGGAATCTTGGAGATTCTCTTGGGGTCAATAATTGATGGTGTCAGAACCCAACTAATTTTATACTCATTTTAATCAAAAATTCACAAGGATTTCATTAGTGCAGCTAGTTTTGGGATTTTATCAGCCCATTTTTAGGTCATTCCCAGAAGTGAGGTATAATGATGTATTTTTCCATGTACTTTCCTTTCATTTCACTGAGATAATTTAGAGGCCTCTCCACTTTGAAGTTGGGCCCGGAGACATAACTCACACATTGTGAGTGAACTTCATTATAAATTGGTGCATTGTCTTTATGATCTCCTTTTGTGTTGCTTCTTCTTAAAGTGTTTCATTTATGGTTTTACATGTTCTTTTATGCAATTCTACTAACATCATCGAATAAAAGATCCCAAATCATGTTGGTATCAAAGCAGTATTATTTTATGTGAATTGTGAGTGTTGATGATAACCAAGGCCAAATTCAAAGAGGGCAAAGGAAAACTCAGGTATTTTTACCCCGAGATTAGATTTACAACATGAAGAAATAAAATGGAGAATGGTGATGTTCGCACCAAGAATGAAAAAAATTTCCATAAAAATTTGTGCAGGATAGCGAACATGGTAGAAATATTTTTTGTAGATTATGAGAAGAGAATATAAAATAAGGAAAACAAGAAGAAATATAAAGCAGAAGATAATGCTTTGGTAAATAAAGGAAATGGAGGAGACCCTTCTGAATCTCCATCTCCATCTTCAAGTGAATTTTCTTCTTCTTCCTCTCATTCTCATAATTCAAATCGTCATCATATATATGAGCCTTCTAAAAAGCCATTATTTAAGTTACTTGTGAAATTTTATTTTCCCATGTTAAAAAAGATAAACAATTGAATTATACATATCAAAGTGTATTGTTGTATACAATAGATCGAAGAGGATGAAGCAAATATTCAGTTGGCATCCCTTCAACTAAGAGGCTTCAGAAAGGTATTCAACATAAGGGTAAACTCCTTTATTCATGGTATGATTTTGCTTCTGCATTAAGAGGGAAATTTTATCCATTGGTTTATGGGAAAAAATCCATGATGGAATGGAAAAACTTGAGACAGGGAAAAGGCAGAATGTTTGAAGTTTCACAAAAGGGTTTAGGAAGCAATAATTGGCATTGAATATTCATTTAGACTCACCAGATACTTTGATGAAATATATTGGCGCTTTACACAATTATCTTCAGCATTCATTATTGGTGTTTAATCACAATAATCTAGATGAAGCTAGAAGCAATTCATCTTGAAAATAGGGTAAATAATTGACAATAAGATCATTCAAATAAGCCATCATCCAAGCCTAAAAACAACAAGTTCAAAGGGAAAATAAAGGAAAATAATACAACAAAAACAAATAAATAAGAATGGAATCCATAATTCACTAATTTAAAGAAATAATGGCATGATGAGGAACATTGTTAGAAGCTAAATCTAGAATTAAAGCCTAAGAAGTACATTGGAAAAGGGAAGCAGAAGATTTTTTCTAAAGTGTAGCAATACCTTGGATATGATTTCAGCTGATGAGATGAAGATTGCAATTGTTGGTATGCAAGGTACAAGTTCCCTTCATTATAATTCAAGTTTTGCAAATCATGTTAGTTCAAGTTTTGCAAATGAATCTCATGTTGATGAATGAAAAATAAGTGAACTATTTCATATAAGATTTGTGTCTAAGCATACCAAAATAGATGCACTATTTGATCTGGGATCTCAAGTTAATTTTATATCAAAATCATTTGTTAAGAAGTTGGTTGTGGAAACCAAACCTCATCCAATACCCTATTCTCTTGGTTGGGTATGAAACAATGTAAAAATCAATGTCAGCAAGAAATCTAGGGTTAGGCTTGCCATATCTTATGAGTTGATAGATGCATTTGATCTAGATGTTGTCCCACTTGAAATTTGTGGCATAGTTGTGGGAAGCCCATACTTGTATGGCAGGAAGGAAGTATTTTTCAAACATGAGAACAAGTACCATCTCATCAAAGATGGGGTGGAATATTTTATCAGAGATCGCGGTATGAAGATCAATTCAACACTTGACAGTGTGGGACAAATGAAAATAATCATCAACTCCAACAAGAAGTTCATGATCATGGTTGTGAGGGAAAATTATGTTGAAGCATCTGATGGTTTCAAAGGTTTTAATCCTTCTCACAAGAAATAAATTTTTGATATTATTTCTACGTATGATGATATTTTTCAGGAACCAGGTGGGTTTCCTCCCCAAAGAGAAACTCAACATGAAATCCATCTTCAGCAAGATTCTACTCTGCCAAATGTGGGAATGTATAGGATGTCATCTATGGAAATGGGAAAAATCAAGAAGCATGTGCAAGACTTGTTGAACCAAGAATTCATCAGATCTAGATCATCCTCGTGTGGTTCACTAATTATGTTGTCACCCGAGGAAAGGCGGCACATGTATGTGAAGCAAATATTTTAGTGTGGAGGAAAGAAACAAAATGATTTCGGCACCTTAAAGTAAAATATCGTCACAATGTCAGTACTAGCCTTGTCATACCTTCAGTAGCTAGTCAAAATCGAGACAGATGTCGGCGGTTATGCCACGGGTGCAGTGTTGATGAAACATTGGAAACTGGTTTGTTACAATTCAAAGACTTTATCTCAAATTGTTGTACATTATCCCATGTATGACAAAGAATTGTATGTTGTGGTTCAAATTTTCAATTAATGGAAACATTACCTGATTAGGAAGGATACTATCATACATACAGACTACCTATAGGTTTCAACCCTGTATAGAAATTACCTACAAACAAATTCTTAAAACATAAAATATACAATGGAAAGAACATAAAACATAAAACAAATATACACAAATATTTTCCCCTGGATCCCAAAACAAGGACTACCAGATTTATTTTTCATTATATTCCTTTCAATGTTACAATACATATATATACATGTCAAAGCATTCATAAACCACAATCCATTAACCCTGGATTAGAAAATAATCGTAGTTCTCTTGACCGGATCTACAAAATACCATGGACATAAAACCATCATGACCAAAACCATGTGAAAAACCCATGCAAAAAACCATAGGTAGGTCCACCGATCTAATATAAGGTCTAAAAAAATCCCCCCTCCCACCCGTGCATCTAGTCGTGGAAAGAATATAACACACACCCAACACTATCCTACTTGTTGTTTTCTTTTCCACACGGGGGGTCACATGAGATTTCAATCATTATTCCAGCCCTACAATGCCTATTGTTTCTCTACACCAAGAAAACTTCTCAGTGCTAACAGACTTTGTCAATGCATCTGCAACATTCTTCAAAGTGTCCACGTTTACTAGCAACACCTTTTTGTCCTCAACCATATCCTTCACAATGTGATACTAAACATCAATGTGCTTTGTCTTTGAATGATAAGCAAGGTTCTTTGCCAAGAAAATCTCACTTTGGCTGTCACATTCTATCATTATAGCTTGTTGTACCAACCCCATACATGCACAAAATCTCTGCAACCAAACTTCTTCCTTTCTTTCATGAGTGGATGCCATTTATTCAGCCTTTGTAGTTGAAAGAGGCACTATAGACTGTCTTTTGATCATCCGACTGATTTCTCCTCCAAATAGGTTAAATTCATACCCACTTGTATATATTCTATGATCTATATCTCCAACCCATTCTGCCTCAACAAATCCACATATGTCCAAAAATATTTCCAATCTTGGTCTTCCTTGGTAACACATACCATAATCACTAGTGCCACGCAAATATCTGAAAACCCGCTTCATTGTTTTCCAATGCTCCTTCCCTGGTTTTGACATAAACCTGCTCAATACTCCCACCACATGTGCAATGTCTAGTTTAGTACATACCATTTCATACATCAGGCTACCCACTGCACTTGCATATGGAACATTGGACATGTCATCTTCCTCTTCTTGTGTCTTGGGACATTGTTCAGTAGATAAATTTACACCTAGAGGAATAGGAACATTCACCGGTTTACTATCCTGCATATTAAAGCTCTGCAATATTGTCTCAACATACTTCCTCTAGTTTAACTAGAGCTTCCTCTTTTCTCAATCTCATTTAATTTCCATGCCCAAAATATAGTGTGCAGTACCAAGATCCTTCATGTCGAATTTGGAGGACAATTGGGTCTTCAAATCTTCAATAATTTCTTTGTCATTTCAATTCAACAACATATCATCCACATACAAAACCAAATAAATAACATAGTCACCTATTAATTTAAAATACACACAGTGATTTTTTTTACTTCTAGTGAAGCCAAGTCCTTGTATGTATGAATAAAATTTCTGATACCACATCATTAGTGACTGTTTTAACCCATACATATACTTTTTTAACCTGCATACCAGCTCTTTCTTATCCTTCATCGCAAAGCCTTTGGGTTGCTTCATGTAGATCTCCTCTTCTAGATCCCCATGAAGAAGTGTTGTCTTCACATCCATCTATTCTACCTCAAAATCAAATGTAGAAACAAGAAATAAAAGTAATCTAATATAAGCTACCTTGGCAACAGGAGAAAAAAATATCACCAAAATCAATTCCTAGCACCTGGGAAAAACCTTTTTCTACCAACCGAGCTTTATATTTATCCACCTTTCCTTATGCATTCATCTTCTTCTTAAACACCCATTTTCTGCAAGTGGGTTTCCTTTCAGCCAGAAATTCCACTAGATCCCATGCCTCAATTTTGTGCAAGGATGTCATTTCATCAACCATGGCCACCTTCTAGCTTTTTCCATCCTCTGAATCCACTACCTCCATGATATTTTTGGTATCATCATCAGTGATAGATAAAGAAAAATTTGAACCAAAAAAATAATTACTATACCTTTTCAGTTTCCTTCTTTCCTGAACTGATCTCCTCAAAGATGGAGTTTTAGGTTCTTCCTCTTTTGATTCATGTTCTTTTGCAGAGTATGATTCTTCTTCCTTTAGCTCAAACTTTATCTTCTCAGGTTCCTTGGGCAGGACTTCATGTTTAATAACATCATTCACATATATAAACACCACATCTTGGTTGTACACAACCTTCCTTGTTTATGGGTTCCAAATCTTATAACCTTTTAAACCATCCTTATACCCAATAAACATGCACCTTTCAGACTTACTATCTAACTTGGTTCTTTTCCCCTTTGGAACATGTACATATACATCACAACCAAATACCCTCATACGTGAAATATAGGGTTTCTTACAAGTCCATAACTCATTTGGAGTCTTAGCCTCCAACGTTGATGAAGGTGATATGTTAACCAGGTAACATGCAATCTCCACTACCTTTGCTTATAATTCCTATCCTAACCCAACACCACTAAGCATGCTTCTTTCTGTTTCCATCAACGTCCTTTTCATTCTTTCTGCAACTCCATTTTGTTGAGGTGTGTATGGAGTAGTATTCAGTCGTGATATACCAGAGCTCTTACATAATTCTTCAAATTCCTTCTTGCAAAACTCTCCACCATTATATGTCCTCGGCACCTTTATCTTCTTCACTATCTAGTTTTCCACTAGAGCCTTAATTTCTTTAAATTTTTCAAAGACTTTAGATTTATTCCTGAGGAAATATATCCATGTATTCCTTGAGAATTCATCTATAAATGACACATAGTGCACATACTTACCCAGTGATGCAATGTTAGGTCTTTATATTACTAGTATAGTCTCGTATTGTTATTAGTGTAACCCCACTATTGTTATTGTTGTACCCCTGTAACCCCCATATTGTGTTGTGAAACTAGCTCCAAAAATATAATAAAAGATATATCAACGCCTTAGAAATAAGCCACTTCGAGGGGGCAACCTCCAATACATTACATGAATGAAAAATTCTTGGATGGTTCAAATTACAAAACCTCCTTTCTATGTATAGGAGTCCATGAGGCCACAATGTAATCCTAGTGGGGCCACAATATAATCCTAGCCGACCTAACAATAATAATTTAAGGGCACAATAATAACAATATGGGGGTTACAGGGGTACAATAATAACAATAAGGGGTTACACTAACAACAATAAGGGACTATACTAGTAATATAGGGACCTAACATGCCCCTCTCCTTCAAAAAAGTGTTGTCCTCAATGCTTGAGTAGCTCTGGGTGCTTCTGTATAAAATTCTCATCCTCCCATGTATAATCTTCAGTGGGTAAGTTCTTCCACTTAATGAGGTACTCTGAAATTGATCGATTCCATAGCTGTCGAGTTCTTGTTTCCGTGACCGCTTCAGGTTCCAATATGATTTTTCCTTCCTCATCAAGTTCTGGCAATATTGTTTGAACTGGAAGATTTTCACCTATAACCTTTAAGCATGAAACATGGAAAACTGGATGTACTCGCGAAGAAGCAGGAAGCTCCAATTTGTATGCCATAGTACCAATCTTTTGCAACACCTTGTAAGGACCATAGTACTTTAGCGATAATTTATTATCCTTCTTAGCTTGCTTGAGGGACATTTGTTTGTATGGTTGTAGCCGTAAAAATACCCAGTCTCCTACATCAAAACTTCTCTCATTGCGATGTTGATCTTCCTGTTGTTTCATTTGATTTTGTGCCAAATTTAGGTTATCATTTAAGAGTTGGATAACTTCTTATTGATGCTCGATGTGATCTTCCACTGCTTGAACCTTTGAATTTTCTCTTAAATATGATGTGATGGATGGTGGATTATATCCATAAAGTGCCATAAATGGGGTCATTTTTGTTGTAGTATGGAAGCAAGTGTTATACCACCATTCTGCAAGAGGTAACCACTTGACCCATTGTGTTTGTTTATCAGATACAAAACAACGAAGATATCCTTCCAAACATTTATTTACTATCTTAGTTTGACCATCAGATTGAGGATGATAAGATGAGCTATGAGCTAATTGAGTACCCAAACAAGAAAATAACTTCATCCAAAAATTTCCAGTACAAATGGGATCTCTATCGCTCACAATAACCCTTGGGTTTCCATGTAGCCTTTGAATTGTGTCCATAAATGTAGTAGCAATTGTACTTGCTTTAAATGGATGAGATAATGCACAAAAGTTTGCATACTTGGTAAGTCTATCAACTACCACCATGATGACACTCTTTCCTTCAGACTTAGCTAAACTTGTGATAAAATCAATTGAAATCTCCTCCCAACGTTGACTTGGAATGGATCAAGGTTGAAGAAGACCCGGGGTCTTAATTGTCTCAAATTTATTCTGCTGGCAAACCAAACATTCCGCCACAAACTTTTGAATATCAGATTTAATTCCATCCCAAAAAATTCTTTCTTCACCCTGTGGTAAGTTTTTAAAAATCCTGAGTGTCCTCCTAAAGGAGAAGTGTGCAATTCCAAAAGAATATTTTGTTTTAGTTGGGAATTCTTACAAAGATATAAGCGATCTTTGTACCATAAGAAATCATTTTTCCAACTAAATGTATCAGATGTACTAGGATATTTCTGCAACTTTTGAATGAGTGTCCACACTTCTTCATCCTTCTTTCATTCATCTCTTGCTTCGTTTATCCAATTTGGTTGGATAATAGAATTGGCACAAAGCAATGCTTCCACCTCTTCATTCTTTCTTGAGAGTGCATCTGCAACAACATTTAGCTTCCCTTTTTTGTAGATTATTTCAAAGCCATAACCCAACATCTTTGTGACCCATTTTTGCTGCTCTTCTGAAGATAGCCTTTGTTCCAAAAAGTGTTTAAGACTATCATGATCAGTTTTTACCTTGAAATGTCTTCCCATTAGGTAAGTTCGCCATTTCTTTAGTGCATGCAGTATTGCTAACATTTCCTTCTCATAAATAGGTTTCTGTAAATACTTTCCTTTAATTAGATGACTTTCAAAAGAAATGGGTCTTCCTTCTTGCATTAAAACAGAACCAATTCCATTTCCTGAGGCATCACATTCCACAATAAATGTTTTTGTGAATTTTGGCGTAGCTAAGACAGGTGCTAGGAACATTGCCTCTTTAATATGTTCAAAGGCCTTAGTTGCTTCAAGAGTCCATGAAAATGCATCTTTCTTCAATAATGTTGTTATAGGCATTTTTATTCTCCCATAATTCTTAAAAAACTTGCGATAATACCCTGTTAACCCGAGAAATCCTCACAGTTGCTTTATGGTTGTGGGGACTTTCCATTCCTTAATGGTTTTAAGTATGTTAGGGTCTACCTTAACACCCTCGTGAGATACAATATGACCCAGATATTCCACCTCTTGTACTCCAAAGAAACATTTGGATGTTTTTGCACATAATTGTTTCTCTTGCAATAGTTTGAGCACCCTATCAACATGTTGAACATGATCCTTCCAAGACCTGCTGTATATTAGTATATCATCAAAAAATACTAGCACAAATTTTCTAAGGGTTTGAAAATGTAATTCATCAACCCTTGGAATGTAGAAGGTGCATCGGTAAGGAAAAAATGCATGACCAAAAATTCATAATGACCCTCATGAGTTCGAAATGTTGCTTTCGGAATACCTTCAGTCTTCATTCTAATTTTATGATATCCTGAACAAAGATCCAAATTGGTAAAATAAATTGCTCCATGTAATTCATCAATCACAGGAATGGGAAATTTATCTTTAATGGTGAGCTTATTAATCTCTCTATAATCCAGATACATGCACCATGATCCATCCTTCTTGTGTACCAATACTACAGGAGCAGAGAAAGAACTTTGACTAGGTTAAATTATACCCGCCTCTAACATTTCTGCAATCATACATTCAATTTCACTCTTTTGGACATAAGGATATCTATAAGGCCTGATGTTTGGAGGAACACCTCCTGGAATCAAATGAATAGCATGATCATGATCACGAATAGGTGGGAGTCCTTTGGGAGTTTCAAACACCTTGGAATGATTGTCCAAGACTTTTTGGAGATCTAGAAAAATAGATGATTTTGATGTTGGAACTTCTAGTGAGCATAATAGTGCAATTACGCCTCATTGTTATTTCTTTATAAGAATTTTCATGACATTAGAGCTTATTATCTTTCCCAGCTTCCCTGCAATATGTCGTAATTCGACTTCCTTTCCTTCTGAAAAAAAAAATTCAAGAAAAGTTCTTGAAAATTAAAAGCTACCGTCCCCAAAGATTGTAACCATTGTACTCCTAGTACAACATCAGCACCTCCCATAGGAATGGAAAGCATTGGACTATTCAACACATATTCCCCCATGGTTAGCTTGATGTTATGGCATTTTCCAGAGCAATTTATAGTTCCTCCATTTGCAACCATCACTTGACATTCTGGTGCTGGGTATAGGAAACAATTTAATTCCTTGGCTACCTTACAATGAATTAAATTATGGGTGCTACCTGAATCAATCAACACTATTACCTTTTTCTTCTTGATTTGTCCTTCTATCTTGAGAGTTTGAGGAGTGGTAATTCCTGCCAGTGCATTACACGATATGGTCGGATTCATTTCTTCCTCTTCTAGGGTTAGTTCCTGGTATATATCCTCTTCTTGTTCATTTTCTTCTTCCTCTTCACAATCTATGTAAAATAATTTCTTCTCAGCACACTTATGACCTTTAGTGTATTTGCTATCACAACTGTAGCAAATCCCTTTTGCTCTTTTTTCTTCCAATTGTTGTGGTGTCAGCCTTGTAGGTTGTGGAAATCTAGGAGTAGCAACACTTCCCTCTTTATAGAAGTGAGTGGTAGGCTTCCTTGTCACCATAATTTTACATTCAATTTTTCTTGCCAACCTGAATGCCTTCTCCAATGAATCAGGTTCCAAAATGCGAATTTCATGTTGGATGTTATCCTTTAAAGTACCTATGAAGAGATCAATCCTATGTTCCTTTGTAATATTAGTTACCCTTATATTCAATTTTTGGAAGTCCTCAATGTGCTCCCCAACTAAACCCTTCTGTTTGATATTTATCAATTGGCTAAAGAAGGTGTTGCTCTTTGTATCCTCATAATGTGCTATCATTTCCTCCATAAAAATTGACCAAGTGACAATTTTTTTATGAGAGAAAAGCCATCGATACCATACAAATGTATTTTGTTCTAAATGTAAAGTTGCAATGCGTACCTTTTGTGTATTTTGCACATTATGGAGATCAAAATATTGCTCCATCTGTAGTATCCATGTTACAGGATCCTTTCCATCAAACTTCCTCATATCCATTTTTGGAATATGGTGGTTCTTCCTACCAACATTAGAGTTTATGAAATCGCGATTAACATTTATTTTGTTCTCATCATGAGTTTCCTCTACTATCTTTTCACCATTAGGAAACATTTCTTGTATCAACTTTGTCAAACCTTCCATGTCTGCTTTTAGATCATTCTTCATGTTTTCCATTTTTTCATTGATCTTAGCTTCCATGTCATCCATCTTAGATTCCATGCCAGCTTCCATGCCATCTATCTTATATTCCATGCCTTTCTTCAAACCATCCATCTTAGCTTCCACACCTTTCTTCAAAACTTCCATGTCATTTTTTGTTGCTCTTTGCGAGAGCGAAATTTGTTGCAATTGCTGTTGTAATTTTGATATGTGATGTTGCTATTCTTTGTCTTCATGAGTCATAGTAGAGCCTTCTAAGGCTTAATGGGTGTTGAATTATTTTTAGGGGCCATTTTAGGAACCAATACTGATATCTATTCTACAATATGCCCTTGGAATCAGTTCAACTTGATTCTTCAAACAAGACTTATGCAATTTGGGAAAAAAAATACACACCTTTTACTTGCTTTTGCATAGCTCTATATTGAAATTGAATTATCTCTATAATAGCAAATCCTCAATATCTGAAAATTGGCCCTATAGTAGTCCTCTGAAGCTTCTTTCAAATTCCACATGTCTGACTTGATTTGGATTCTTCAAGACAAAGTTATATCTAATGTCCCATAATGACCTAATTATGAAATGGTTCAGTAGAGCGAACTTGTGCGACTTGCCACGTGTCAATGTTTGCTCCTTTGGCTCTAAAATTTATAGATAGGAAACTATAGTCTGTTTAATTCTAGTCACTTTTTACCGAATTCCAATCTGATGCTCAGAGAGAGAGTTATGAATATTTTCCCATGATCACCTCTTTGAGATGAAATTAGGGAGCCTGAAAAAGACCTGATTTCCACAAAACATATCTCCGAAAATATTGTGAACCAAGCTGTGAAATTTTTCGACAATGTTCCTTAGGGTCTTGGCTTTGTGCTCTAAAAAATTTGATCTTCTAAACCTTTGTAGAAAAAACGTTATAGCGAAAATTCTGCGATGACCTGTTTAAGTGAAATTCAGGAGCCTGCAAAAAGCCCTACCTTCCACAGATCATATCTTCGAAAATATTATGAACGAAGCTCTAAAATTTTGTGAGATGTTCCTCAGGATTTCAACTTCACACCCTGATAATTTTAGCATCTGAACCTTCGTAGAAAAAAGGTTATAGCAAAAATTCCACGATGACCTGATTGGAGCAGCGAAACCCTAGAATCCAAAGCTCTGATACCAAATGTTGTGAAACCAGCTCCAAAAATATAAGAAAAGAGATATCAACACCTTAGAAATAAGCCACTTCAAGGGGGAAACCTCCAATAAATTACATGGATGAACAATTCTTGGATGGTTCAAATTACAAAACCTCCTTTCTATCTATAGGAGTCCATGGGGTCACAATGTAATCCTAGTGTGGCCACAATGTAATCCTAGCCGACCTAACAATAATAATTTAAGGGCACGATAATAACAATATGGGGGTTACAGGGGTACAATAATAACAATAAGGGTGTTACACTAACAACAATAAGGGACTATACTAGTAATATAGGGACCTAACATATTGTTATTATTATGCCCTTACATTATTATTGTTAGGTCGGCTGGGATTACATTGTGGCCCCATGGACTCCTATATATAAAAAGGAGGTTTTGTCATTTGTATCATCCAAGAATTGTTAATTTATGTAATGTATTGGAGGTTTCCCCCTTAAAGTGGCTATTTCTAAGGCATTGATCTCTCTTTTCTTCTATTTTTGGAGCTGGTTTCATAACATTTGGTATCAGAGCTTTGGATTCTACAGTTTTGCTGCTCCAAACAAGTCATCGTGGAATTTTAGCTATAATGTTTTTTCTACGAAGATTCAGAAGCTAAATTTTTTATAGAGTGAAGTTGAAATCCTGAGGAACGCCGTGGCAACATTTCAGATCTTGGTTCACAATATTTTTGGAGATATGACCTCTACAAGTTAGGGATTGTTGCAGGTTCCTAATTTAACCTAAACAGGTCATCGTGGAATTTTCACTATAACTTGTTTTCTACAAGGGTTCAGAAGCTTAAATTTTCACAGAGCAGAACTGCAATCCTGAGGAACGTTGTGGAAAAATTTCAGAGCTGGATTTGCAATATTTTCAGAGATATGGTCTGTGGAAGTTAGGTATGTTTCAAGCTCCCGAATTTCATCGCAAAGAGGTGACCATGGGAAAATCGTCATAACTCTCTCTCTGAGCATTGGATTGGAATTTTGTAAAGAGTGGTTGCAAGTAAATGGACTATATTTTCTTCTATATCAATTTCAAAGCTGAAGGAGGAAATAGTGACACATGGCAAGTCGTACAAGTTCGCTCTACTAAACCAGTCCATAATTAGGTCATCATAGGAGATTGGGCATAACTTTGTCTTCAAGAATCCAAATCAAGTCAGACCTATGGAATTCGAAAGAAGATTCAGAGGACCTTCAGGGATGAATTTTAGATATTGAAGATCTAAAATCACAAAGATAATTAAGTTTGAATATCGAGCTCCTCAAAATCAAGAAAAAGGTGTGTTTTTTTTTTTCAAATTGCATAAGTCTTGTTTGAAAAATTAGTTTTAAGTGATTCCAAAGGCCTATTGAGCATAGATATCAGTATTGGGTTCTAAAATTCCATTTAAAAATAATTCAACACCCATTAAGCCCTCAGATTACTCTATTATGGCTCATGAAGATGAAGAATTACAACATGATCTATCAAAATTACAAGAGCAAGTGCACCAAAATTCGCTCTCGCAAAGAGAAACAAAATATGAAATGGATGTTTTGAAGAAAAGTGTAGAAGCTAATATGGATGGTTTGAATAAAGGCATGGAAGCTACAATGGATGATTTGAAGAATTGTATGGAATAAAAAATGGATGGTATGGAAGAAAAAATGGAAGGTTTGAAGGAAGGGTTGTCAAAGTTGATACAAGAAATGATTCCTAATGGAGAAAAGATAGCAAATAATAAATATTAATGTAACAGCAGCAACAGGATAACTTGTATTAACCGCTGCAATCCCTGCTAAAGAGGAGGGCCCTTCTTCCCTAGCAAGGCGCAGGAAGAGAAAGAACTTAAACTGAAACTGAACCAGATAATGCATGTAACAGCAGCAACAGGATAACTTGTATTAATGTGACCAAAATTACAAAGCCAAAGTAATATTGTTCTCAGCTAACCTTTCAACCTCCATGGTCAATAATTATATAGTAGTTACATATTCAGAAAAACAAAGGATGGATTAGTCATGAGAATTTTATGATTCTCATGCTGATCAAAATAGAATACATATCGTCACAACCACTTCTTAATAAAAAGTCTGACTAGACGAATATAAATTACAATCAAACCCGCGTAAAGGTTGTTATCCAAAAATACAATACGTAATGACTCCTACAACTATTGTGGAAAATCACAGATGTAGCATAACATAAATAGAGGACAGGTCGGCATCAAAATTTGACGATACCCATTCAATGGTACAACTGTAACAACAGTTCATCTAGCAGGCATGTAACAGCATCATGATGTAACAGCGTCGTGGTGTAACAGCTCACTGTAACAGCACACCTTTAACTGCTCCTATACGCTTCATGCTCTAGATCTTTTGTGCTAAAAAATAACATCTGGAAGGACAAAAAAAGACCAAAGAAATTCAACAAACATTCATCCTCAATTAGTCATAAAAAGACATGATACATCATAATATTCGATGAAATGGAAAGATAATGAAAATAAGGTGAAACAACACTATTTAAGATATCAAGATAAGGAAAAGAGGCAAATATATTCCTAATGGTTGTAGTCACAAGGTAAAATGGGCGAAATAGATATAGGAAATAAATACAAAATTGGCACCCAATATCTCCCCTCAGCTGAAGCACTTGCATGTCCTCATGCAAAATGTCATCTCCAATGAGAATATCTCTGGTGCAGGTCAGTGAGGTCATAAGCGTTGATTGTATCTTCATCTGCATACCTATACCCCTAAGTAGCCATCAGCTATCGTACCCAAGACTCTGATTCATACTTGCTCAATTCATAATTAATCTGGTAATCCTTTATTGCAAGCCAAATCAAAGAGAACTTGAACCTTAACCCAAGCTAGGAAGTGCCAAGGGTTTGTATCATCTGTGCATATGATGGTACATGTGTAACAACTACCACGAAGTTATGAAATGCAAATGGGTCCCCCTTCAGCAGCTCAACACTGCTGGATTTTGAGCGTTTCAAGCACCCAGTCAAGGCTCGACTCTTCATTATTGAGAACTGATTAAGGTAGAAGTTCATAATCCTTCTTCTATAAGTGGCAGCAAGTTCCCTTATCCTAGGAGTACTCAAAGTTCTCATAAATTCCTGTCTTAACTCGACGGCCTGTCCTGGTTCTACTCAGATCCATAATATTTTATTTTCCTCATTGGCAATCCATAGATTTGGTGGACAAATTCCACTCAATCTTATTCTTCATGAATGACACAAAGGCTTGCAACTGTGAATCCCCCATGTAGAAGAATATAGTCACTACCATTTGCATACTTACGTTCTTGCAAATGATATTGTGCAAGAATAACTCACACAGCAGGCTTTGTTCATCAAAATCAGAAGCACGAAAGACATCTAAGAATGTGCGAGTGGAATAACATAGATAGGGCTTGTTATCCATGATAGCTTTTAACTGAAATAGGAAATAACATTCCCATAGAAAAATGGGGTAGGATGGGGAAGGTTTCCTGCACCCCAACAGATTAGGGCAAGTTCATGGATTTTTTGCTTATCCATAGTTAGATCATGAACCTGCTGCTGTAACAGCAGCAGTTGTTCCTCCTACTTCTTTACGGCTTCCTTCCTCTTATGGTCTTCCCAACCTTTCTTCAACTCTTATTTCATCCATTTTTCCTGTAAAGCACTTATCTCCTTCTGATGTTCTTTGAATGAAATCACTCACTCCCGAAGGGAGATTGCTTCTTGTTTCCACTTCTGCAATTCAAAAATTAACAAAATTTTCTCAAAACTCCATCCCGCGACGAGACCCATCATTCCTCCACATTCAATATAAACATCAATAATGGGTGTAACAGCCTCTGTTGAATGGGTCTGCTCCACCTCTCTTGTTGGTTCTTGTGTAATAGCAGCTTCATCAGTGGGTTCTTGTGTATCATCCCCTTCATTTTCGCCTATAGTAGCCTCTGTGTCCATTGTTGTTTCTTCTATAACAGCAGTGGCCTCCACAAGTTCTTGTGTATTGGCCTCTAGGCCAATTACTACAAGAGGCTCTGCTTTAACTGTTGTTTCTTGTGTAATAGCAATATCCTTAGCAGGTTCTTGTGAAACAGCCTCCTGAAGTTTTGTTTTTTTTTTTTCCATTGGATTGGTGTTTTCCCCACAGACCTTATACCTTGTTGTTGTTAGTCCTTGAAAACATGCCATGCATATAGGTACCAAGATTTCCTTCCCCCCAGATAATCTTTGTTTAAACTATTCATTTTCTTTCTTATATTTTCAAGTTCTAAAAGAAAGACATGAGTTTCGTCCTCACCTGAGGAGGAGGTTTCTCTTCCTTCTTCTTTTGATCCTTCTGTTTCTTTCTGCTTCCTGGCTGTGGGCAAAGGTTCTATGGTTGAGTTGGCTTTCACCCTCTGTTTTTTCCTTCTATCCCCAATTGGTTCGTCAGTGGGTTCTTTCCCAATTCTGACCTTGGCAGGCCGAGTCTGGGTCTCAGATTCTGCCTGACTTCCTTCCGAAGTCATGGCCTATTTTCTCTGCTTTGTCCTAGGCCTTTTTCTCTTGAACTCTTCCCAGCTCCTTCCCTGATGGCTTATGGAATCCAGCACGATCAATTTTACAAGTCAATTATTTGTCACATATGCTTCCAGATGTGTTGTTGTCTTCACTGCCGCCACCATATGCTTAATGTTTCCCAATAAGTAGAATGGAAGGTTAATCTTTTGTTGGTGCTAAATATTATTGATTAGAGGGAAGTGATAATTAAAAATGATTGTGGATCTTCTCTCGCAAGTAATGTATTTGATTAAACCCAAGGTGACATTTTCCCATGGTTGAGGGAGTGATAACTTGCCAATACTGCTTCCTTTCTTTTCCAAATTTTCTTCTCCTTATAGGAATTCCTCCTTCAAAGAGGGTTCATTTATTTTCCTATTGAACCATCTCCATCCCTCTACTAGCAATGTGGTTACTCGGGTGATCACTTCTTCTATCACCTCAATTTGCAAGCCCCTGACTCAGGTTTGGTGGTTATTCAAATTCTGAGCGAATTCGATTGCAATAGCCTCATCCGAGCCTTGCAATTTCTGAAAATATTCAATCTATCCAGTGTCTCTAAATACCTGGTAGGCTTCTAGAAATTTCTATAGGGCCTCCATGGAATCTGGCTCATGTCTTACTGCTGCTCCACCCATCTTGTTGTTATTCTGAATTCACTCCTTATTTCTCAACCCACTGTAATGTCATTGCACTACTTATTTCCTCTTGGAACATTACTCTGCTTATCCCGGATGAAGAGTTTCGGATGAGGATACAAGGCTTAAGTTGAGGAGGGTCACTACTACATTTGGCGGAAATTCTGACACTTGGTTCCGACGCTTTTGACCAAATGTCAGAAATTTCCCCAAATTTTTTCCATCCCGCACGAAACCGTCGCTATACCGACGTTTATAGAAAAGTGTCGCAATACCGACACTTAGAAAAGTGTCGCAATTGCGATGTTTGGAGGAAGACGTCGCAATTGTGACACTATGGCCCAAAGCGTCGCTATTGCGACGACTGCCTCCGTGCGACACAATGTCTAGGTGTCGCAATTGCGACGTTTGGAGGCACCCGTCGCAATAGCGACGCTTTTTCCGCCGTCGGTATAACGACACTTATATGCGCCCTACATAAAAATACGAAACGTATATGCATGCTACATAAAAATTTGAAACTTATATGCACGCTACATAAAAATGATTTTATTGTTTCGTATCCGTCGCAATAGCTACATTAACGTTTGATATCACGCGTGCATTCGCCCTCCGCTCTTGCAGAACAGCATTCGCCCTCAGCATTTGCCCTCAGCTCTTGCAGAACAGCACTTTCCCTCAGCATTCGCCCTCAACATTCACCCTCAGCTCTTGCAGAACAGCATTCGCCCTCAGCTCTTGCAAAATGGAAAGTTCTTACTGCAGGCCCTTCCTCCTATAGTAGGGTTAACTCTATTTGGGTTTTTTTGGTCAATTCCATTGGATTGTGTTAGGCTGTAGGGTTCTCTCTAGATGTCAAGAATCAAGATTCAATACCCTCTATTATCTTCATCACCCAATACAAGATTTAAATTTTTCCCAGAGAAACGCTTATTAATTTGGCAGCGATTATTTCTCCCTACTTTAAAAACCCTACATTTAAATGAAAACAAGCATTGCATTTCAACTACAAAAATCTATTAGTGTTCAAATGTACATGTGTGCTACATTAACGTCTGATATCATGCGCGCATTCGCCCTCCGCTCTTGCAGAACAACATTTTCCCTCAGCGCTTGTAGAACAGCATTCACCCTCAGCATTCGCCCTCAGCTCTTGCAGAACAGCATTCGCCCTCAGCTCTTGCAGAACAGCATTCGCCCTCAGCTCTTGCAGAATAGCATTCGCCCTGCATTCACCCTCAGCTCTTGCAGAACAGCATTTTCCCTCAGCATTCACCCTCAGCTCTTGTAGAACAGCATTCGCCCTCAGCTCTTGCAAAATGGTAAGTTCTTGCTGCAGGCCCTTCCTCCTATAGTAGGGTTGACTCTATTTGGGTTTTTTTGGTCAATTCCATTGGATTGTGTTAGGCTGTATGGTTCTCTCTAGATGTCAAGAATCAAGATTCAATACCCTCTATTATCTTCATCACCCAATACAATATTTAAATTTTTCCCAAAGAAACGCTTATTAATTTGGCAGCCATTATTTCTCCCTGCTTTAAAAACCCTGCATTTAAATGAAAACAAGCATTGCACTTCAACTAAAAAAATTTATTAGTGTTCAAATGTACATGTGTGCATCACTTGTGTAGGGTATTCCTTTTCCACTTTCACATTATCCAAAAATGTGTGCAGTATAGTTCATAATTTTTGTGATTTAGATTATCTTGAAAAAGGAAAGGTAAATTATTTCCCATGGAAAAAGAAGTTTTTCCCTTTTTATAGGTTGTTTGGACTTACGTGGAAAAATTTATGGTATGCCTTTCATATTATGTAGTTTAAATTTGAATTAATAGATTATTCTACATGAAAATATAATTACCTATGTGATGTCCTTCATCACTAATTAAAATTATAGGGTTTCAATTTCCTAGACTCTAACTCATCTGATGCTAAATTCTAGGTTCTCATTAGTGGATCACTCTTCCATTGATTTCCTTTCCCTCTGGATCTTGTCATACTTTAAAATTCATCAATGATACATATATTATTTCAGGTATCCCAAAAGGCTTTATAGTAGAACATGTTGTGAAGTTTTTTTGACACTTGAGGATTCTTTTTAGAACTGCAACGTGGTCTATGCTATCGAGTTATATATCAAGCAACTTGTCCTTAATAACCACACTATGAGGTAGGTTCAACCAGTTTGAACTTGTTGGGACATAGCATATGAAGTTGTGTGATAAGTCCATATCACAGGTCTATTATGGTGAAAAAAGTGAAGACACATAATGATAGTTATTATGTTAACATTACTAGAAACATTTTTGAAATTATCCATGCTATCAAGATGTCAAAATTCTAGGCATTAGGTGTCAATACTCGTAGCTAATAGATAATAATAATAATATAAAAAAATCACAACTTTATTCTTGAAATATGATTGTTACACATTGGTAACCTAGTTCATGAGTTACTATCACCCAAAGACTACAAAACAAACTTAAAATATAAATTAAACCAACATGAGAATCCAACTAAGGGTTTCTCGACAAAATCATGTTGAACCCGGTGTTGGTGGTAGTGGGATACAAGGGCAAGAGATTGCCCAACAACCCTCTCGTACACCTTCTACTCCTTTAGGTGCCAGCCAAGAAACACACCCTGCCCAAGCAGACACCCAGCCAACCGCTGAACGTGTTGGCAATGATGAGGCTGATATGGCCAACTACATTATTGTGTTTCCTGGAGCTACACGTGTTAGCTCCACAGGGACCATTAATGGCACGTTGTTGGTGAACGATGAGGGTGTCCCTATAAAACATGTACAACTCCCAGGTAAATTTTAATATTTTAACTATTTCATGTACTTTATCTAAAACATATTTATCATGATTTTTATTTTTAAATTAATGATAATATATTCTTCTTCTTCTTCTTCTTCTTCTTCTTTCTTTCTTCTTCTTTTTTTTTTTTTTTTTTCCTGTGTAGGAAACAATGAGTTCTACAGGTTTCTGGAGAGCCATGCGTTGGTAATTTTTGGCCCAACCATACGCACAGGGTGGAATTCCCAGAATTCCAACCTGAAAAAATAACTTCTAGATTATCTAGAAGCCCTTTTTGGGGTCGGCACATTTGACAGAACAACGGTGGCTCGGGTAGCCGGAAAATATTTGAAATATACCAGGGACACCTATAGGACGCAATTGCAATTTAAACCTAGATATGAGCGTCCTCTCACAGTTCCAGAGAGTGAGTGGAGAGCACTCATCCATGACGGAAAAGAGAAAAGGGCAAAGAAAGAAGGAAAAATACCAACTGGACCTGCAAGGTAAATTACAACTTTAATTCAATAGCTTTAATTTTCTCTATGTCTAAAATAAAAGTGTGCTACGCCATATCTGACTTTAATCTTTTGATGCTAGGTTTCCTGACACCTCAAAGGCAACCAAAGCTAGGATTGAAAAAAAGGGCCATCACAAGCTAGGCCAGGGCGGCTACTTGAAATTAGCTGCAAGAATTGTAATTAAGTAACTAAACATCTTATAATTAATTGTATCGCCTTCCAACGTTTTTGTAATCCTATCAAATATGATTAAAAATACACAATCATATGTAATGTAGGGTGATGACTTCGGAACAGAAACTACAAAGGAAGATAAAAATATCGCTTTCCATTTCGGCTATCAAGCTATAGTTGAACGTCGTAGAAGCTTGGGGCAGGTCCCAAGATCCAGAATGCCTGATAAGGTAAAACATTAACCTTTCAATATTTTTGTTTTCATCCATAAATTTAATGTCTAACAACTTTTTTTAAATCAGGGGAGCAGCACTACTGACGAGGCAAATAACCCAGTTTTAGAGCCAAATGTAGATGATCCTCACGTGCAACCTGATCATTATAGTGGGGACCAGGCCGACAATGCTACTATCAGTGACGGTCGTGACGATAATTAATTTCCACTTATATTTTTTTCTAATTATACCTTGATGGTTGTCCTTATAACGTTTTTTGTTTAAATGACAGAGAATGTTTCCCTTGAGGATCTTACCACCAGAGAGGAAGACAGGGCAACAGTCCCAACGGCGACAATTGGTGCACCAGGTAAATAATCTCATTGCAAATTTTTTTATTAATATTACCGAACTAGTTCAATGATATTTAAAAACTGATAATTAAAATTTAATATTATCTGTTTTTGGAGGCGATGCCCCGTCACTGGATGAGACCAGACATCGTGACAATGCAACTAGGTCAGCGGCGACAACTGTTGCACCAGGTAAATAATCTCATTGCAATTTTTTTTATTAATATTACCGAACTAGTTCAATGATATTTAAAAACTGACAATTAAAATTTAATATTATCTGTTTTTGTAGGCGATGCCCCGTCACTGGATGAGACGAGACATCGTGACTACGCAACTAGGTCAGCGGCGACAACTGGTGCACCAGGTAAATAATCTCATTGCAATTTTTTTATTAATATTACCGAACTAGTTCAATGATATTTAAAAACCGACAATTAAAATTTAATATTATCTGTTTTTGTAGGCGATGCCCCGTCACTGGATGAGACCAGACATCGTGACTACGCAACTAGGTCAGCAGTGCGGGTCGAAAGGCACGAAACAGGAGCAGAGCACGATGATATTAATGATGTAATTAGGAGCTTTAGAAATAGGAAGAAGAAAAAGAAAATTTGATAATGTAAAATATTGTATTATTATAAGACAAACGTTACCATACTTGGAACGTTTTTTGCGTTATATAAAAAACTCATTTATCATACTATTTTTATGTCAATCATTAATTGAAATTTTTCATTGCGTACTTTTTGTTGAATTGTTTTTTATTAGTTATTGAATATATTTTTTTTATTCTCATGAAAGTAAAAAATGAAATATGGATTGGGTATTGGGGAATTGAGAGTGATGTGAGGGGGGGGGGGAGGGGCCATAAGAGCTTCCACCTTCACGTGGTTGGCCCTGTTTAGTAGAGAATAATTTATTGGAGCGATTTAATCTTGAAGCAAACCTCCCTTGATCTAGCGTAGCAACAAAAAAGTCACTGTTGACTTAGTTGCTACTCTTTCAGATCATGGGAGGCTTGTTCCAAGTTCATGCGACTCCAATAAATTGTTCTTGAAACGAAGAGGAGCTTATTCAGGTATGTTTTGACATTTTCAACATATGTTCTAACATTATCATAAGAATGCATCTTAGAGTAAAAAATACTACATCGATTACTTGTATTTATTGTATAGATAATGATGGATTTTGATTGACTTGGCAGTGCAGGTACAAATCCTCTTGCATCATGAGCAATACAACTTGTCAACCAGGGTCATGTCCAGGATATTTTTGCTTGTGCGCTTGACCAGGTTCGTAATGTCACATTTTGTAAGTTCCTTTACGGTTCATAATTCAATATTAAGCTTGTGCACGATTATTATCTAGGTTTTTTGTATGTGTTTTTTCATCTATTTGATTGTAAGCAACTATGCATGTTTCCTGTTGTTCACTATGATTTCTCCCATTACCACTCCTAGGATGAATCTGACTTTATTGTTACATAGGTTACTTTATTGTTACTATGATTTCTCCATTTACGATTTCATAAGTTACATCATGTAAAGTTGTCAATCTCAGGTTGGTGATGAGCTTTAGTTCTCCAGATTTGGGGCTTTTCTGATATTTTCTCCCTCATGTCATTCTTGCATCACCTCGTTGTTTGAGCATTCCAATTGTCTACCACTTGTACCAATTGGCACATGTCAATCTCTGAGTGGTGCCACATTTCACCTATTTTCAGTGAGAGTTTAGGGTTTCTCTAACATAGCTTCAGAAATCCGATTCAGTGCCTGCTTGGATATTGTCACATAATACTCATGGTTTGGATTGATGAGCATGTTCTGAATGGTTGGTTGATTCATAAGAACCACCCATATAGTCATCTTGAGATATTTTAGAAGGTTTCTCGAGTTTCCTTTTTCACCGTTTCTAGTGGGTGGGATGGTGTGGGGTGATCCATCAATACTGGTGCTCTTGTAGTAGGGAATTTGTTTTTGGGGATATAAAGGAGCATTTGATGTAGATATCCCATTGGATGCATTCATAGATGGGCACGAGAGGTCAAGAATTTAAATTAAAAATATGCAACCTCTAGCATGGCATCCTGAAGGCCGCGAGAGACACTGGTTAAAGATTGTTTTGTGATGTCCTTAATATAGTTGTGATTTCTTTCTATTATCTTAATGCAAATATATAGTCCGGTCTCATTAAAATGAGGATTGTGGTTGTATTTCTCTTTGGTTTTTTCTCTCTTAATGCTCCAGAAGTTTCCAAAAGTTGCGATAGTTGTTTAGTTTGCCTGTTACAACTTAAAAGTGGTTTTTAGCAATGGGAGTCATGTTTTTTAAGGTTCATACTAATATGAAGATCTTGTAATTATATATTCAGCATAAGAGAATATGGCCTCTGCTTTGGGCGGTATGACAACAATTGCCACATCTACCTCATTGGGTAACAATGGAAAGGGGAAGAAGTTGGGTGCAATGTTTGATAATTATGGCAGACAATTGTCTTCTCTTTCAGTTTTTTCACCCATTTCCTTTAATCGCTCAAGCAGAAGAGGGACTTTGAGATTACGCAACAGAGAGAAGGTAGTTAATACAAGAGCTATGGAAAAGGAGTTGTAATTCAACAAGGATGGCTCAGTGACAAAAAAATTGCAGGTCAGAGAAAAAATTATGTTTAAAGGAAGGTCACCTGCACGTGAAACTTCACTGCGGTGGATCTTTCCTTGTCCATTTATATTCGATTTTAATGTGTTATTTTAAATTTTCATGGAGGGTTGTTTTGGCATATGGTCTGGCATTCAATTGCACACTTACTGAAAGCATTGTCAATTTGTCTTGCAGGTGGTGTGAACAAACTTGTTGATCTTGTTGGAGTCACCCTTGGGGCGAAGGGAAAAATGTTGTCTTTGAGAGAAAGCATGGTTCTCCGAAAATAGTTAATGATGGTGTGACAGTAGCTAAGGAGGTAATTTGTAGATGTTTGCTCTGGTTTTCTTTTTAACGTTGTATTATTTCCCCCTCTTAAATGTCTTAGATTTGGTAGGCATAATTTGAAAACTCAAAGGTGAAAGGAAACATATTTGTTACCTAGTGGTCTACTTGGCCTATGGACTAGCCACATTAGAGTAATGCATAAATATTTTCACAACAATAAAAGGAAAGGGTTATGGTTGAGTCAAATTTTATTTTTATTGACAGTGTAATGAAATGTATCTCAATGTTATGGTTTTGGCCTTTTTATTGGTTGAATTAGAGGACCCAGTTGAAAATATTGGGGCCAAGTTGGTAAGGCAAGCTGTGGCAAAGACAAATGATTTAGCTGGGGATGGAACCACAACATATGTTGTTCTTGCACATGTTGTAATATTGAAAAATTCCAGAACAATGAATGGAGAATAAATCTCCCTTCCTCTAACATAGAGAAAATAAAAATTTCTTTGACAGGAGACAGAGTTTCAATACTTTGAAAACAAACTTCTATTCCCTCCAATAACTCAAAAAAAAACTATTACACTTCTTCCTCACTGAGAGGAATTACAAAATTATGACTGCTGCAAAATGCAGTGCATAAAACCAACTCACTGTCTGTTCAAAACAAACATACTCTATCTCTAAAACACTCTGCTGTGTTTTTCACTTTCGCACTGCTATGCATACACACTTAAAAAGTTACACTCAGTCTTTCACTTTTTACACATTGATGTGTAATAAAAAAATTATGTATTGTCTATAAAAAAAACTACCAAGCTTTTTTGTCCTTTTTATTTTTATATGCCGTAACATATAAAACATATTATAATAAACCCTCTTTTTAAAAAACTAAATTCTATGGCCCACCTTTCATTCCGCATATGATATATATATAACATATGTTTAAAATATATGTATATATTAAACTATCAAAACATTAAAGAACCCTTTCCGTCAGACTTCAAAAGTCTGAATAGATTGAATTTCAAACCAAATTCGCGTTCCAAAATGGGATGCTGACGTCTGCCTAATTTTAACTCGAATTCTCAATCCAATGTGCCCTATAAAAATTCGGGTCCAGTTTTCAGGTTTTCAGATTCCCTTCAATTTCATGCGATCCAATATTAATGCTCCACGTGTCCTCCTTTTGAATTTACAAAACTAGGGGGTAAATTTCTGTTTGTTTAATTTCTGGTTGGTGAATTGCGTTAATGCTAGTTGTTGTGTTTAAATACAATCCTATACAGAAATATGGTTGTGGCCGTCTACAAAAAAAACTTGCAGGAATTTTAAATGCTAAATTAAATTTCTGGATGGCATGCAAGCAACCTCCAAAAAAAAATGTTGCTGCTGCATCCGTCCTTCTGCTGCAGCAGTTGAAGTTAAAATTCAACAGCACAGGGTTTAATAAGTGAAGGTGTAAAGGTAACTTTTTGTCGATAGTACTGGATTAAGATCATCTATTCATTTTTGTAGGGTCTTATGGTGTTTGGTTTTTTAGTTTTGGGTTGGGCTTATTGAGTCTAAGATAGTTTTTGAGTGAAAAAATTACTATCAGGTATTAAAAAAATTTGGTTCTTTTGTCAAAATTTATGAGCTTGTTAGGAAATACAAAACTGACAATGGTTGTATCTTAAATTTGTGGAAAATAATTTGAAATGAAACATTTTTGTTTAGGTTGTTGCAGCAGGTGCAAACCTCGTTCAAATTACTAGGGGCATTGACAAGACAATAAAGGCCCTTGTTTCAGAACTCAAAATTTTGTCAAAGGAGGTAAATGCTTGCCTTTTGAGTAGGCTGGTTTTCCTTTTTGCTGATGGTTTGGTGTATCTAATTGAATTAGTTGCCTAAGGTATTTTTGGTTGCAAACTCCTTTTCATTTTTCATACGGTATTGGCCTTGTGGAATACATTTGATTGTGTGGTCTTGTTAGATCTACAACATTTGTAGTTGTTTAGTATTATGGCCGAGGTGCACTTTTATTATGGAAATAGTTGATGCAATATTGTCATTTAATCCTTGCTGCAGGGTAGCATGTTGAGAAGTTTCTTGTGAAACATTTGGTATTCAAAATGACACTTGATCCTATACAACATCATGCACTTGACTTCAAAATTCATATTCAAAGTGTGCCAGACAATTCTTGCAAAATTTCAAATATTTATGTTGTTTAAACCATTATCTTTTTCATGTATTGGATGCTGAAAATGTGAAAAAGACTTTGGTATGAAACCAACTGGTGAATAATTTCCAGCAAAACAACCACTTTCAAGACATGATTTAGAAGTAGAACATATGTACTTATGAAGCATAGAAAGATATCCTTGATGCATTGTCAATGTTTGGCTAGGGTTATTTTTGGAGAAAATAAATCCTTATTCCTAGAATAGTGATCTTCAATACAAGTAAATGCTAGAGAAGAGAGATCATCGTGTGACGCAACAAAACTGAAATTGGACCCCTAAGGAGAGCTGGTGTGTCTACAATCGCTCTGTCAGCATTTTCCCTTGGTTTACCCCGTTCTTTTCCTCCAGCCTGAGTCTTAATTGACTTCTTCTTTCTTAGGGTTTATTTATCAAATTCGTAGAATTTGATAAATAAATACTATCCACAATGGTTGGACTTTAATTTATATTCCCGACTTTATATTATCTCCAAGCCTTATAACCAATGTTTAACTTTCAACACTTTGTATTTATAATGCATGTTTCTTTTTAAATAAATAACTTGTAATGAACTTTCGGCTCTATATTTCACCACCCAGCCTTACAACAATCACGCTCCAGACTTATGCTAATTATCCGCCAATCGTTTAATTAAACAATTTCATTATACTCCGACCCCACCTATATATATCAATAACTAATCAAACACTCGTATCGTACCTGGCTATCCTCCGCACACCTTATTTAACCTCTGGGCAAGTTCAACGTGCGACCACCGTCCGATGGCCCTTCTCCAAATCAACGACTCTTGGCAATTTCGCTCGGCTTCCAACGTCGGGCTTTAACGTGCGATGGCGCAGGTTAAATGGTGGTTTTTCGGGGGTCACTTCACCACATGTCGCATTCCCTATGGAATTGCTCGCGAATAGGAAATACCACCTACTCCGCAAAAGTGGTGCGATATGGGAAACCCGCTTTTGTGATTCCGCTCGTGGTTTTGGTACAGGGCTTGACCACGGGTGCAAGTCTAGTTCTGCTATCCTTTTGTTTGTTAACTCATGTCCAATCCTTGGGTCAGTTTCCGAAAGCACAACAATTTTGTCTCTTTATTAAGCGGGATTTTTATATTTGAACAGTTTTCATGACCCCGGTTCTCTACACAGACCTCGCCTTCGGGTGGGGTGAGTTCACAGGGTTATCCAACAAGTTACAGGAATTCAAAGATAGAAGAATGGAATTATCAGTACCCAATCGCCTCACAGTTAAACAATTCTTCACAATTAGCAGTTTGAGATAATTCAATGGCAACTAAGCTTGGAAATCATTTAACTGGAAACAATTGTTCACACACAGAGGTTTATTGCAGAAATCCCCTCTCTACTCTCCTCTTCCCTCTCTACTTTTATTCATCCGAGGAATTACAATTTATATACATAACATATGGCTCTTTGGTTCCTATGAGGGGACCGTTCTAGAAATCAAAAGGTCTAATTATAATAATTCAACTAACTGAAACTGTTCGACTCCTACAGTGCCTAATTCCCCAGCATCATCATGTGACATAAACATATTAACAAAAGTGAACAGGGAATGATTATTAATTATGGCATACTAAGTTGTCAGTGATTTTGACTATTTGTCTTTAACATGTAAAAATGTTAAATTCCAAACTTACATCATCATGGTTTGGCATCTTGAGCTTGACTAATTTTCCACCATGCTCATAATTTCATTGTTGTATTCATATCTATAAACAACGTTTCAAATAATAATAATAAAATTCTATAAGAAAAATCCAGACCTCCATGCTGCTACTCCTTGTGAGACAAAGTCAAAATTGCATTACACAATCTGACACATAAGAATCTCCTATATCCCGGTGATATGTATCCAAACTCTTATAATAGTGTCTTCAAGACTTATGTTGACATTGCCAATGAGATATTTAAGCAATGAAAGATGGAGCCTTCTTCATTGTTGTATATGTAACAATATTTTATTAATATAAAGATTGATGGTTTTGTCTTTCTGAAAATGAAATGTAAAAATAATTTATTGTGGTCAATTGAAAAGTTTTTTTTTTAAGTTTTTCATTATGGAAGGGAAACATAGATATATTCCCTTCTAATTCAAATTCGGACCTGCCCTTCAAATTTGATCACTGTGTGGGACCTTAACAAACAATAAAACTATTCCGCCGCGCGTTATATAAAACATATAGCAAAACCTTTGTCAAAACTTCAAACGAACCCTTTAGCCATGGGTATTTCATCACGAATTGATCATTTTACCATGTACCTTCTTCTAGAGGAATATTCTTCCACTTGATTAGGTACTTCATAATGGTTATATGTCAAAGATATACAGAATGTTTATCTATAACTTTTTGTGGTTCAAGAATCAACTTTCATTCTTCATCTAATTTTGGAAGTTCTATTTACATTGGCATATTTTTTCCCAAAACCTTTTTAGGCAAGATACATGAAAAACCTTATGAATGCAAGAAGAAGGAAAATATAACTTCTATACCACTTGTGCAATCCTATGAATAATTATTTAGGGCCATAACATTTTTGAGCTAATTCTTTATTATTCTTTTTCTTGAATGAAGATTGCTTATAATGCTATAATCTAAAAAATACCCAATTAACCTCCTCAAATTATCTTTCACTTCAATGTTGTTCCCCTTGTTGTTTTATCATGTTTCATGTCATTTGAAGGTTTTCCATAATAATTTTCAAAGTTTCTTTAGTATTTTCCATATGTGACTCTGTTTTCTATACTTTGGACTTATCTTGCAAAAAGTATGAGATACTAGGAGTTGGATATCCATAAAGGGCCTTAAATGGGGAAATTTTAGTAGATGTGTGATAGGTAGTATGATAGTATCATATTACCATTCTTCCTTGAGAAACCCACTTCATCCATTAAGATTTCTTTTCTAAAGAGTAACATTGTAGATAACCTTAAAAACATTTGTTAACTATTTTTGTTTGACCATTTGATTGTGTTTGATATGTAGAACTCATGGCAGCTAGTGTTTCTCCACTCATATTAAATAATTGTTTCCAAAATTTTCTTGTTACTATTACTTTAGGAAAACCATGAAGACTATGAATTTCTTTCACGGACACTTCTGCCACTTGGCTTGTTGTTTATGTACTTTGAGCTCTACAAAAAAAATCTACCAAATTTGTCTATATAAATGACCACAAAAATGTCATACTTACCTTTATATTTTAGTAACCCTGTAATAAAGTCTATTGATATATCTTCTAGTCTTTGAATATGTATGTGGAATGGTTGAAGTAACCCTAGAGATTTTACTATCTCTCTTTTATTTATTATGCAAACTTGACCTTCTCTTACAAAATTTTGAATATATTTCTTCATTCCTTCCAAAAATATATTTTTTGATCCTTTGAGATGTTTTAAGGAACCCTGCGTCCTACCATCAGAGAGACATGGGACTCCCTTAATATTTGTTTATTCAAATATGCTTGCATGCATAAAAATATTCTACATTTGCACCAAAGTATATATCTCTTTCACTCCCAATGCTCCATAGAGTTCATCCCATCCTTTATAAATTTTAGTTTTTGTTTAGTACTATTGTCATTTTTCCATTATGGCAAGCTTCTTCTAGCCACCTAGGAATAGAAAATGTAATTGGATATAAATTTGAGGCCTCTTCTATTTTAGAAAGAGTATCATGTACTAAATTTTCCTTACCCTTTTTGCAGATTATCTCAAAATTAAAACTTTGCATTTTTTCTCCTCATTTTTGTTAATCTTCCAATGAAATCCATAGCTTCAAAAAATACTTTATGCTATCATGGTATATCTTGACTTTAAAGTACCTCCCAATGATATGCTATCCCCATTTTTTATTGCATGTAATATTTCTTCCATTTATTTTTCATACGTAGATTTCACCAAATATTTTCTTTGAATTCCTTGCTTTTAAACGGCCTTCATTTTCTTTGAATTCCTTGCTTTTGAATATTTTCTTTTGAATTCCTTCCTTCCTCTTAAGTCGAGCCTGCCGGACTTCAAACGGCGATAAACCATAATTCAAACCAAATTCGTGTTCCAAAATAGCCTGCTAACGTCGGCCAATTTTGTGACGCGAAAACCAAATGAATTCCGCCCTAATCTTTTTCGGGTCTGAAGTTGGGCTGACATACGGAGGGAGAGTTGTGACATGAATTTCTTATCAAATTCACCCTAATATTTTTCGGGTCCGGATTTCCACTACGCGAGCGGCCCAAACAAAGATTCGCTCCAATCAATTTCTGCCACGTGTCCTCAATAAAAACTTTCCTTTCTCCCGGCTGCGGGTGCATTCGATGGCGTTTAAGGTGATGGGACATGGATATGGCGATTTCATATCAATCGCATTAACATTTAACATTGCTCAATTAAGTTTTCACATCAAATCTGCATTAATTAATTTTTAACATTGTTCAAGATCGGACCTCCACTCCTCTTAGCGATTCCGCACGCTCCAATATGATCCGACCTTCGGCTCTCATTATTAATGATCAAAGATTAATTATGACGGGCGTCCTTTGATTGCATTACAGTCGGGTCGACAAAATGGCATTTAGCTATGGTTTTTCAGATGAGTCGGTTGCTGGATTACATTGCCTGCTAACTGTGACGATAAGGAGAAGTGGCCATCTGAACTGCTGCCTAGACCTTGCTGCATATCTGCATTTCTCTTGGTTCTGTCTCTATCTGTCTTCCTCTGTTTCTTGGAATTCTGCTTCTTCGTCTCCTCTTGTGCCCACTGCCCCTGAAACTGCACCCATGCCTCACGTGCATCATAGGATGTGTTGCCGCAGAGGGAGCACTAGAGGTCAACCCCTGCGTGCTCCCTCCAGACCCTCAACAGAGTCGACTTCCGGCCAATCCAGTGATTATTACACAGGTCGATATCCAAATACTAAGAGTGGGCGGGGTCGGTTTGTAGGATCTGGCCACCGTATGGATTCCCCTACTCCTCGCTTCCCCACCGCTAGTTCACCTTCTCCCACGACGCGCACTACGCAATTTTCCTTTAATTTCTCTCTCAACCGCCTGCGAATCACGGCTTTAGTCACTGTGGTCTTCCGCGAGGAGGCCCAAACGGAGGAAGAATGCACCGTCCGGCGGTTCTGAGCTCGGAAAAAGCCGGCCAGCATTCGGGCCTTCAGGACGGGAGCCGTGGCATGCATGTGGAGGTAGCACCTAGCGATCCTGAACCTTCTGAAGGATGGTGTCGAATCGTGGAGGAACCACCGGAGGAGTAGTTTGGTTAATTTGTTTTTCTTGCTTAGCAGGCCCACTTAATTGGGCTGCTTTTAGATTATTTTACTGTGCTGGACCTTTGTAATATTTTTGAATTCTATAAATTAAACGTTCAAGACTGGTTTCCCCTTATGAGGGCAGTATTCTTAATTTTTTGATTTTTTGATGACAAATTTGCCATGAGTCTGGCCAGGCAATGTTTTTGACTTCAGTGTAATTTTATTCCCAATGTTAATAGATTAACCTTACTTAGAATTCTCACATGATTAGCGTTTTTCTTGATCTGTTCAAGGATTTTTGGTACTTTAATTTGTATTTGGAACAATGGACGTCGGTACTCTATCTGTTGTTTTACTATTCTACATACTGCTATTTCACTTTCTTATAGATGCCTCGGGCATATTTGGATGCTTTCTCAGATTGTCGATAATCTCCATGTGGACCGTTACTGGGTTTTATATCATGTCCCCGTATGTGACATGGGGTATTTTTCTATCATTGTCTGGGGTGGGACTTCCACTTTTCTGGATGGATATTTGGGTTCCAATCTTCAGATGTGAAAATGTAATGACTTCATGGACTGTTTACTTCATATAATATATTCAAAACAACGTTTTTTCTCTTGTGAAAAAAAAATGATTAATGTTTATCACTCTGCCTTCAAAACTAGCTATGCTGGTCTATGTTGCTGGTTTATTGATATGGTCTGATGGTCTTTTTATATTTTTGACATATCACACTCCTCACATGATTAGCGTTTTTCTCTGTTCAAGGATTTTGGGTACTTTAATTTGTATCTGGAACAATGGACGTCAGTACGTACTCTATCTGTTGCTTTACTATTCTACATACTGCTATTTCACTTTCTTATAGATGCCATGGGCATATTTGGATGCTTTCTCAAATTGTCGATAATCTCCATGTGGACCGTTACTAGGTTTTATATCAAGTCGTTGTATGTGACATGGGGTATTTTTCTATCATTGTCTGGGGTGGGACTTCCACTTTTCTGGATGGATATTTGGGTTCCAATCTTAAAATGTGAAAATGTAATGACTTCATGGACTGCTTTACTTCATATAATATATTCAAAACAACGTTTTTTCTCTTGTGAAAAAAAAATGATTAATGTTTATCACTCTGCCTTCAAAACTAGCGATGCTAGTCTATGTTGTTGGTTTATTGATATGGTCTCATGGTATTTTTATATTTGGGACATATCACACTCCTCACATGATTAGCGTTTTTCTCTGTTCAAGGATTTTGGGTACTTTAATTTGTATTTGGAACAATGGACGTCGGTACTCTATCTGTTGCTTTACTATTCTACATACGGCTATTTCACTTTCTTATAGATGCCTCGGGCATATTTGGATGCTTTCTCAGATTGTCGATAATCTCCATGTGGACCGTTACTGGGTTTTATATCAAGTCCCCGTATGTGACATGGGGTATTTTTCTATCACTGTCTGGGGTGGGACTTCCACTTTTCTGGATGGATATTTGGGTTCCAATCTTCAGATGTGAAAATGTAATAACTTCATAGACTGTTTTACTTCATATAATATATTCAAAACAACGTTTTTTCTCTTGTGAAAAAAAAAATAATTAATGTTTATCACTCTGCCTTCAAAACTAGCGATGCTGGTCTATGTTGCTGGTTTATTGATATGGTCTGATGGTATTTTTATATTTTGGACATATCACACTCCTCACATGATTAGCGTTTTTCTCTGTTCAAGGATTTTGGGTACTTTAATTTGTATTTGGAACAATGGACGTCGGTACTCTATTTGTTGTTTTACTATTCTACATACTGCTATTTCACTTTCTTATAGATGCCTCGGGCATATTTGGATGCTTTCTCAGATTTGTCGATAATCTCCATGTGGACCGTTACCGGGTTTTATATCAAGTCCCTGTATGTGACATGGGGTATTTTTCTATCACTGTCTGGGGTGGGACTTCCACTTTTCTGGATGGATATTTGGGTTCCAATCTTCAGATGTGAAAATGTAATGACTTCATGGACTATTTTACTTCATATAATATATTCAAAACAACGTTTTTTCTCTTGTGAAAAAAAAATGATTAATGTTTATCACTCTGCCTTCAAAACTAGCGATGCTGGTCTATGTTGCTAGTTTATTGATATGGTTTGATGGTCTTTTTATATTTTGGACATATCACACTCCTCACATGATTAGCGTTTTTCTCTATTCAAGGATTTTGGGTACTTTAATTTGTATTTGGAACAATGGACATCGGTACTATATTTGTTGCTTTACTATTCTACATACTACTACTTCACTTTCTTATATATGCCTCGGGCATATTTGGATGCTTTCTCAGATTTGTCGATAATCTCCATGTGGACCGTTACTGGGTTTTATATCATGTCCCTGTATGTGACATGGGGTATTTTTCTATCATTGTCTGGGGTGGGACTTCCACTTTTCTGGATGGATATTTGGGTTCCAATCTTTAGATGTGAAAATGTAATGACTTCATGGACTTTTTTACTTCATATAATATATTCAAAACAACGTTTTTCCTCTTTTAAAGTTTCATTTTTTTTAATTTTAAATTGAACCCGCCGTCGGTATACCGATGCCTTGTAAGTGTCGGAATTGCGACAACTCAGAAACGTCGGAAGAGCGACAGTATAAAAATGTCGGACGAGAGACGTTCAAAACGTCAAACCACATTTCGTCGGAATTGCAACAGTTTACAAACGTCGGAAGAGCGATGTCCAAAACGTCAGACCACATTTCATCGGAATTGCGACAGCCTACAAATGTCGGAAGAGCGACGTCCAAAACATTAGACCACATTGCGTCGGAATTGCGACTGTTTACAAACGTCGGAAGAGCGACGTTCAAAACGTCGGACCACATTTCATCGGAAGTGCGACAGTTTACAGACGTCGGAAGCACGACGGTTCGTGAGACGTCGGAAGATCGACACTTGTTTGGAAGCGACGGAAGAAGTGTCGATAGTGCGACACTTTTTAAATGCGTCGGAACTGCGACGGCATGACAAACCACATTTTTTTTTCCCTCGAACTGTCGCTCTTGCGACGACTATGTGTCGGAATAGCGATGAATTGGCCGTCGGAATTTCCGCCAAATTTTCTAGTGGGTGATGGGAGGTGACAGGATTTACATATTACCGAATCGTACTTCACACATTTCTTCATAAATGTCCCGTTATGGGAAGTAATGGGTTTTAATTACACACACATTTTCTGGTTGGATTTGGTCATCATTGGCTATTGTGCTATTAATTAGATGCATGCGGGGTTAATAACAGTTCATAAATATGGATTTATTTCAATGATTACAAGATATACCCCCCCTGCTTTAATGGTGACGGCCACCCATAGCTGTCACAGGAATATCATCACTTGCTATTAATCACCAAACTATTAAATGATGTCGTTACCTTTGGAATGGCATACCTGAAGCGACATGGAGGAGGAATTTGAATTGGCAACGTACTACTCACAATGATTGTGGTGGTCATGCTTGGGTGGCACAATTATTGCTGCATGCAACGAAATAAGAAATAGTGTTCGTGACTATCGGCTATTACATGTGTAACAGCCAAGACAGCCTTTGTATTATTCTTCATAAAACATGATGATTAGGAGAGATAGATACAAAAAGAAAAAAAAATTAATAACATCATCTTGTAAAATGTATCAGGAAGGAAGGATGTTGTTTTAGGAAAGGGGAAAAAATGGGTGTAACATCTACCACAGGAGTGGTTTTCAACTGTTACAAATTGTCTGACTGTGCCCCGGAAAGAGGTTTTCACAATCAAGTGTAACGGCTTCCACAAAGGTGGTTTTTAGCTGCTGCACTTATTGGAATATCAAATTTTAGGTTGCACAGGGGAACGTTCCCCTGATGCTATAACATGAAGATCAGAGTCCGCGACAATGGTAACAAATGATTCCTTCGAAGTGGGTTGATGATATAACCTGAGATGGTGTCCATTAACCAGTAGCAGTTTCTTGGCACTGTTGATGGTGACCAATTATACAATCCCATTGTCAAATACTGTGCCTACTTCGTAAGGACCTAGCCATCTAGTGCAGAGCTTTCCTTTAAAATCCTTGAACCTTGAATCATACAAGAGAGCCCAATCTACTTTCTGGAATTTATTCTTCATAATAAACCCGTCATGCCATCTAGCTCTCTGCTACTGAATGATCTCTTCTTGCTGAATAACATCCAGCTGTTTCTCTTCCAACTCATTGAGCTGGTTAATCTTTGTTTTTGTGTTGTGCTTAAGTCCATATTGACCTGCAATGTTGTTCTATGGTCTTTATTTCGAACTCTATGGGGAATAAAGGATTCTTACCATACACCAATTCATATGGTGAGAAGCCTATAGTATTCCTCCATGTTTTTCTGTAAGCCTGCAGCACCTCTAGAAGTTTCTCGGCTCAATTTCTTTGGTAGTTAGCTACTGTCTTCGTTAATATTCCCTCAATGACTTTATTGGTGCTTTATACTTGACCATTTTCTTGTGGGTGATAAGGTGAAGTGATCTTGTGATGAATTCCATACTTCTCAACCAGCTTCTTGATCAAATGAGATGTGAACTGAGGCCATCCATCTGTCACTATCTCCATGGGTATCCCAAAGCGAACAAAGATATCTTCGAACAGGAAGTCTGAAATAGCCAGCTTTGTAGATCTAATTAGTGCCTTTGCTTCGACCCACTTTGTGACATAGTCGGTGCAAACCAATATGTATGATTTTTTCTGTGATGAAGGATTAATTGGCCCTACAAAGTCCATGGCCCATTTCTCAAATGGTTCTATCACTATCTAAGGTTGCAACGGCATCTCATCTGATTTCAGAGGCTAGCCCATTCTTTGGCAGATATCACATCCCTTAATAAACTTCTTGGCATCCTGGAATATAGTTGGCCAGTAGTATCTTGTTGAGAGTACTTTATATCCCATCCTTTTGTCAGCGAAGTGCCCTCCATAGGGTTCCTCATGACAAGATTTCAAAATATCAAATACCTCATCTTCTCTAACACATTGCCTAATTTGAAAGTCTGGCCTGGTGTGATATAGATTTCCCTCTATCCAGGAGTAGGTAGCACTCTGTTGTATGATCTTCCTCTTTTCTTTGGAAGATAAATGGTGTGGAAATTTTCCTGCAGCAAGATAATTGGCTATATCTACATACCATGGTGAGTAAGTAGAGATGGAAAAAAGATATTAATTTAGAAAATAATCCTCAGTAGGAGTGCAGTCATCATTTATACTTAATCTAGAAAGAAAATCAGCAACCACATTATCTTTTCTGGGTTTATCTAAAATAGTGATATCAAATTCCTGTAACAACAATAACCATCATGTAACTCTACCATTAGTAACTAGTTTTCTCATTAAAAATTGAATTGCAGCATGGTCATTGTGTACAAATACTTGATACACGGTGATGTAGTGCCAAAATTTGTTGATAGCATGCACTACTGCTAGGAATTCCTTCTCATTCACTGTATTGTTGACTTTAGCTAGAGTTAAATTCTTATTGATGTAATAAATGGCATACAGTTTATTTTCCTCCAGCTGCCCTAGAACAGCACCCACAACTATGTCATATGTATCCGTAGTGATATGGAATGGCAATCTCCAGTTTGGTCCTCGTAAAACATGCGCTATTGTTACACAGTTATTTAACTTCAGAAATGCTTGCTCACACTTTCCTGTCCACACAAATTCTGCATCTTTCATAAGCAAAGAAAACAGAGGAGATGCAATCTTCGAAAAAATTTCTATAAATCTCTTCTAGTACCCTGCATGTCCCAAAAAAATACGTACCTCTTTTGGAGTTTTACGAGTTGGGATTTTCGAGATTACCTCAATTTTTGCAAGATCTACCTTGATTCCATCTACCTAAATGAAATCTCCCAGCACAATTCCCTCGGTCATCATCATGTTTCTCTGTGCTCAAAGAAACATTATTTTGTCACAGCGTTTCAGCACCTTTTCCAAATTAACTAATGTTGTCTCAAAGGAATCCCCGTAGGTTGGAAAATCATCCATAAATATTTCAAGACAGTCATTCAAGAGATCCGAAAAAATACCCAATATTGTCCTCTAAAAATTTTTTGGCGCATTACAGAGGCCAAAAGGAAGGACTCTGTACGCAAAAGTACCCCACGGGCAAGTGAAGATTGTCTTGTCTTGGTATTCTAGGGTAATTTGTATTTGATTATAGCCACTGAACCCGCCAGGACCCGGTCAATGAATGGTAAAGGGAAATGATCCTTTTGAGTGGCCTTGTTAAGCTCTCTATTGTCTACATAGACTCTCCACTTGTCATTATTTTTCAAAACTATGAAAAGCAAAGACACCCATTGGCTGTTAGAAATGGGGTAGATGAAATTAGCATTAAGGAGTTTCTGCAATTCCTCTTTCACTATCTCCTTAAGTGCGGGATTCATTCGGCGTTGTGGTTGTCTAACTGGTTTGCAGTCCTCTTTAAGGCAAATGCAGCGAGTGCATAGGCCAGGGTGGATTCCTTTCATATCAGTATAGTCCAATGCAAATGCCTTTTTATATTTCTATAAAAGTTGTATCAGCAATCTGTTTTGTTCAGCATTCAAGTTAGGATTAATGTTTAAATATTTCCCAGGTTCAATTTCAACAAGGTTGTTGGTAGTATGTGGAGTAATTTTCAAATGTTCAATAAATACATCATCTACCTCATCTTATTCCCTCGGATTCCTAATGGAGGAAACAGAGAGTGAATTGCTAATAAAACCGTTAATTATATAATCCTATGTTTCATCCTTAAAGTATTGTGCTTTTCCAAGTGTGAGGAGAGGTAGGGAAAGATCATATTCAAGTTTAAATTCATTCCACCAGGGACTATTCAAATCCATATGAGGTTTTGCTGGGGGGTAAAGGTCCAAGTTCTGAGTTGCCTGGCCATCTGAGATCACCATAGATTTGTACCTACATCTGATATATGTGTTTGCAATGGCTAGCCATGGTCTTCCCAAGATTAAAGGATGCTGCCCCATGTTGGATTTGGTTTGTAAAATGAGAAAATCAGTCAGATAATTCCAAGAAGCCAGAGTGATCACCACATCTTCTATCATTCCCTCAAGCTTGACACGGGACCTGTTTGCTAATTCAGGCATTGTGGGTGTAGGTATAAGTCCATGAAGTCCTAGGGAGATAAAGATATATTTGGTCATTACATTAATGGTTTCCCCCAAATCAATCAAAGTGTTGGTTATGGGTTGGTCATCAATATGGATTGTCACTATAGGATTCCCTGGGTCATTATATTTAGTCAATAAAGTATGATCAATCATAAGTTCAGACAGTTTCCCCATAACATGGATAGTAGCAGGGTCTTTCAGTTTTCTTCTAGGCTTTTTGACACACAGATCCCTCACTATTTTAGCATAGATAGGTACTTCCTTAAGAGCTTGTAATAGTGAAATCCGCACATACAAATTTTGCAATTCCTTGAGGAACTTAGATCAGTTTGTGAGGCTGGCCCAGTTTCAATTAATTGTTCAGGGTATGGAGGATCCTAAACCTTAATAGCTAATTTAGCTGTCACCGATGCACTAGCCTTTCTTGGGTTGGCTGATGTAGAAACTGCTACACAGTATTTTGTCACCGTCCCTGCAATCCCCATCCTGAATATTGAAGGACCATTTCAATGACTTCTATGTATTTCCATGCCTTGCAAAAAGTGTCATTGCATCCCTTGGCATGTGAAGAAAATTTTCTTTATTGACTATTCCTAGAGCAGACACTCAAAAACACATGATTTTGGGTCGATGCTGGTAGGCAGTTATGGCCTTGCACCCATAGAGAAATTAGCACTGGGCCTCGCGCCCATTGGTGCTCTATCTCAGTGAACTACCCATGCCAAGCTATTTTTGGATTTTTTTTAAATTGAAATGAAGTTTCCATGCCCAACCACTTCGTCAGCGGAGTCATCATGGTTTGTTCAACTGAATAACATCAATGACCTTCCTTTGGCTTCTTATTTCCTACATTTGAGCAACTTCCCAAAGAATAAGGTCTCCCTTCCACCTTATGAGGGATCCCAAACCACCTCCTCCTCTCCTATAAATACATATTTCTCACATAGTTTCAACTAGCTGAACAATCCTTACTATAGCTAGTGTGAGATAGAGCATAGAGGAATCCATTGTCGAGAGAGAGTTTTAGGCCCATTGCCTCGCCAAGTCCAATTCCCGACGAATGCTTGAGACGCGTTTGACTGGACCCATTGAAGGAGGCTGCAACGTCAAGGCTATTTTGGTTGTAAACTTCTTCTCTTTACTTATAATACATGATTGATCTTTTGGTTATCATTTTTCCTTTGATATGTTTAATCCTATGCAATGCATTTGATTCTCCTTGACCGAATAAATAGTTATGAATGCAAGCAGGTTTTCGTATGATGTCATCGTTCTCTGATCCTTGTGCTGGTACACGGATATTACCGTTGAAGAACCACTATGTGCGAAGATGACGATCAAGATATTGTTGCCACAAGCTACGATGAAAGCTTTGGAACAAAGGTAGGTCATCTATCCCAACTCAGTTTCATTCATAAAATAGGAATCTAAAGGATTAACATGTTCCCTTGCTGCTAGACCCACCCTAGGGCTAGAGGGATTGCCTCTGCCCATAGAGGAGATTTACCCGCACAAAAATTTGGTGACCCCGCTGGGGAATCAGTGTTTTTTTCGTGTCTCGTTGTTCGTCTAATGTTTGGCTTGTCGAGTCTACTTTGGTTGTTTCATCATTTTTCTTCTTTGTCTTTCTTTTCTAACTATTTTCAACCATCCTATTCAGTCCCAGAGTTCCAAGTCTGACCTCTGCTCAGTGGTTTTTATTTTTAACCATAGTTTTCTCTCTTAGCACTGCTTTTCCTTGAATAGTCGCATCGATTAGCGCTTGTTACTTTTGTCACAGGTGCGCTAACCCTTGTTTAGTGTGGATTACAGCTAAACAGAAGCGCTAAATCCTGTAGGATTAAATTTCAACCTTTTTCCTGAGTTTTATCAGTATTTCTTACCTCTAGATTGGATTTTTATTTTTTAATTGGTCCACAGAGATTGTTTTGACTCTCTTGTATCGTCCTTCTCAGTTGTTTATCCATCATCTTATCAATGGATTTTGTCACGCTAAGGTTTCAAGGTGCCTTGTACCACTTGTTCGGTTCTCTCCTCACTGAGAATTATAAGTTGAGTTCGAGTCAGTTTGGTCTGTGTCATTTCAGTTCGTTGACTGATTGTTTTATCTTTTCTCTCAGTTCTACATATATTTGGTTTGTTGAATGATCGCCTTGGTTTTCATTTAGCTCTCCATTCATCACTATGAGCGTAGATTACATTGCTCGTTGAACCGGTTCGAAAGCCCTTTTGCTTGAAGTAGTGCATTTCTATTTTGAGTGTGTTTAATTCATGTTATATTGATCTCTTTGTTTTAGATCTTTTCATTTGAATTGCTCAAAGCTAGTGTCCATTTTTGTTTTTAGTGTAATAGTGCATTTTTCTTCTCATTTATCTAAAAAGAAAAAAATTGCATTCTTTCTCTTAGTTTGGAAATTGATCTAAAAGGAGTCTATTAGTTCAGTTGTGGTAAGTGTCCTTTCAGTAATATAAACATGTACAAATTGTCTCCATAGGTTTTCTTAAGGAGTGAGAGTTTTAACCATGAAATTTAGAAAAATTAGTGAACTTTAAGCATGTGAATCATCCTTAAAAACACTGAACAGCAGTGCATAACAGAGAAAAACATTCATACATAATTTTTACATAATAGGCATCATGAAGCAGTTCACCCCTCCTAGGCTACATCTTCTGGTCCAGCTCCCAATGGCATGTCCCTCTTTGTCATTATGCTCAAAATTTTAAATTAAATATGTTTGCAAGCCTCTAATGGTTGTTTTCTCTGCACCAATGGCTCTAGAATTCTCAGATTAGTCTAGGTAGACTATTGTTTCACCAAAATTGGTCGAAAATTGACTTCCCAATGCATTTTTCCCAATGTCAACTAGAAAGGCTCCACTAAATGTGGAGACAGGAAATTAAATTAAGTTAAATTTAATACAACACCCTAAAAATAGGGGCATGCTCCAAATATAGTCAGACAGTTAACATGACATTAAAGTGTTAGTGACGAGGTGGTCACATGCCAACCCCGTTGTAACCTCTACTTGTTACGATTTGAAACTCTATGTTATATGTCGGAACCGGAAGTGATAAGGTTCCACTCTAACCATTTTCCTTAACTCTTTATCCCCGCATGTGAACACATAGAACCCGCTAGAGTGTATGTCGTTGCCTTCGGTTTAAACATTTATTGCCACGGTTTTAAACACACGTGAACGACTTATACATTCACCGCCGGAGCTGTTGGATAGTCGTTGGTATAAGGCCAAGGTTATCATGCTTGGACACATGGAAGGGGGGGTTGGCCCTTCGATGCTGGCCTTCCCAAACCCCTAAATGCAAAACCACTAAACTATAAATAATACTTCCACCCCTCTACTGTTAAGAACTAACGTGTAGGCAGGCTGGTGAAAGGACTTTGCTGTAGGCAGGAGATCAGTTGTTCGAACCTCCGGAGCTCCATAAAACATTTACCATAGAAATATAAGGACACGTGATGGCTTGCAGGCTTTCCACGTGTCACTCATCTAATGGCGCTTCAAAAATCCATCTAATGGCTAAATCAACTTCATACCATATACATTCAACAGCCCAGATTCTGCCACGTGGCATGATTCTGTTGGCTGAATAAAAATGGAATATTCCAATTATATACCTATTGACTGTACCTGCATGATGACTCGACATCCAGTCACCAAAATTTTTTTGTTTGGGAAAATGAACAGAACGTGATATCTTCCTCATACAACATCGGTTTTTCGAACTGTTCCTGGCGCTGGAATCGCAACAACAAGACCTTTCTGATCTCTTAGGTTCAAACCTGTTTTGAGCACTTTAATTTTTGAGCGTAAGACATGGTCTCCTAATCACACCTCCCCATTGGGAAGATTTTGGACCCCAAAAAACTTTAATCACCTATTCATAAGATTAGGGAACAACTCCCTCACCTTTTCCACTTCCATCCATCTTGCCTTACTTGGTTTTCTGCCCTTGAGACCAATCTGAAGATAATCGACACTTCCCCTTTTAGAAGTGTGTGTCCTTCTGTCAAGGATGGCATCCTCCTTGAGCTCATCCAGAAATTCTAGCAAGAAATCTTCTATTGATGGCAGTTGAATGTCACTCCCTTGATCATCAATCAACGGAGGCTCATACAAACGTAAATTCTCCACATTGACAATGGAATACATTTGCATATATGAATGCAAGTCAATTTGAAATGCATTATTACCAACTTGTTTAATATTCTTGAATGGACCATAACGAATAGGCTTGAAATTTTTACCTTCTCCTTGCATCCTTTCTTTGCTTATGTGTAACCATACTTCATCTCCTTCTTTAAACTTGTGATCAACTCTATGTTTGTCATGCCTCTCCTTATACTTTCTTTGAATCTTCTCAAGTTGTTCTTGAAATTGTTAATGAATAATCTGAATTTTCTCAATGAAATTTTGAGCCTTGTCAATATCATTATGCCCATCAATTGCAACATCCTTCTCATAGATTAAGTCTAAAGGCTATTTCGGCAAATACCCAAATCAGGCTTCAAAAGGTGAAGTATTTGTAGAAGAGTGCTTGGCTCGGTTGTAAGCGTGTTGAATGTAATGCAGTTGTTCATCCCACAACGTGGGATGCTTGCTGCAATATCCTCTCAATAAATGCAAAAACGGTCATGTTCACCACCTCGGTTTGGCCATCAGTTTGTGGATGAAAAGCAATACTCTTTTTCAACTTTGTGTCCATCATCTTCCAAATATTGGACCAAAAATTCCCAACGAACCTAGAATCCTTGTCACTAACAATAGAAGTTGGCAAACCAAAATAAACCCATACATGTTGAAAATAAAGTTCAGCACTTTGTTCATCAATAATGGTTTTCTTACATGGCATAAGTATACATATTTTACTGAATTTATCCACAACTACATAAAGATAATCATGTTGTTTTCTTGACATAGGTAGACCTCCAACAAAATCCATGGATACACTCTCCCATGGCCTTGATGGTATCGGTAGTGGCGTATACAATCCAAGCTTCCTATTTCTAGGATTTCTTGTTGCACACATAGAACATCCTCTTATAAAACGTGACACACTATCTATCATGCGAGGCCAATAACAATACCTCTTTAGGTGCGCCATTGTTTTTCTTACCCGAAAGTGACCAGCAATAAGAGACGAATGAGCTTCTCTCATGACACTAAGTCTCTATCCTTGTGGTATACACAACTTGCCCAAATGAAATAGCAAATTTTTATTCAATTTATAATCATTTTCCTCAAATTGATTCCCTTCACTCAAACTAGCATACACATCTTTAAAATCAACATCAGATGCATATTGTTCTATGTAACTCTCATGTACAATAGAATCATTTTTAAGTAAAGTAGAAGAAATTATAATTGGTCTTAAAAGCATATCAGCAAATTTATTGAAAATACCTTTCTTGTACCTTATAACCAAGTGAAACTGTTGAAGAAATTCCATCCACCTAAAATTTCGTGATTGTTGCAATTTTGTTTACAACTGCAAGTACTATAGCGGTTGGTGATTGGTATGAATAATATTTTCTTTACCCATCAAGTAGTGTTTCCACTTCTTGACGCTTTGTACCAATGCATATAGCTCTTTTTCATATGTTGGATAATTTTTTACAGCACCATTTAATGTTTCAGAATGAAAAGCGATAGGCTTACCATGCTACAAAGGTACTACGCCCATGGCATAATCACTAGCATCGGTCTGTATCTCGAATGGTTGTCTCAAATCCAGTAATGCAAGAACTAGATCTGAAATGATCTTGTCTTTTAAAGCTTAAAAATATTATTGTTGTTTGCCTCCCCATTGGAAGCCTTTCTTCACACTTGTCACTGCATGCATAGGAGCTGCTATGACAGAAAAGTTAGCAATAAACTTTCTCCAATACTGAGTTGTGCCTAAGAAAATTCTTACCTCGGTTACTAATTTGGGAGTAGGCCAATTCACAATGGCTTCCACTTTAGAAGGATCAATTCTCAATGCGCCTCCTCCTACAATGTGTCCCAAATAAACCAAAGAGTCTTTCCAAATTTTCACTTAGACATCTTAAGAAATAATTGCTCTTTCTTCAAAACATCAAGTACCCTCTTTACATGCAAGACATGTTCTTCTCTTGTTTTGTTGAAAATGAGTATATCATCTAAATACACAATCACAAATTCATCAAGAAATGAACTCAAAACATTATCCATCACACACATGAAAGTCATCATTGCATTACACAAACCAAATTGCATAACTAACCACTCAAAGACTCCTTGTTTGGTTTTGAATGCAGTCTTCCATATGTCACTTTTTGCAATTATTACTTGATGATATCCACTTCATAAATCTAATTTAGTGAAATAATTTGATTCTTTCATCTGATCTAACAAATCATCTATCCTTGGTAGTGGGTATTGATTCTTTAATATTATCTTGTTCAAATCTTTGAAGTCGACACACATGCGCCAAGTCTGATCTTTCTTTGGAATCGGGACTATAGGTGAACCGCATGGCGAAGTGCTTGGCCTTATGATTCCCTTGTCAAAAAAGTCCTTTATTTGCATCTTTATTTCAACATTCTCCATTATCTACATGTGATACATGTCGATGTTTGGAAGAGGACAATCTTGTTGAAACTGAATCTCATGCTGAATCTCCCTTTTAGGAGGCAATCTTGTTGGCTCCTAAAACATCTCATGATGTGCATCAACTACATCATATAAATTTGATTTCAACTTAGGATCACAATCTTCAAATGATTCATGATTAACATCAGATTTAGGCTTAATCATTAAAAGAACAAAATTCTTACTTGAATTCACTAGCCTTTTTACCTGTCCAGCATTTACGATTGTAATATTTGTCTTCTTGTGATGTGCTCTAACAATGTAATCCTTTCCATCTTTGAATAAATGGTAATTGTTCTCATGGCGATGGAAGATAACTTTCCTGTCATACAAGTAAGGACTGCCCAACACAACACCTGTAATATCAATCAGAACCACATCTAATTCCACTGTGTCAATGAAATGTGCAGTTATTGCAAAGCGCAATATGCACTTCTTTGAAACCTGTAAATTTTCATCCTTACAAATCCCTCCAAGTGGATATGGTTTTGGATGTGGAATGGTCTCAAGATTAAGTTTCTTGAGCAATTCTTTAGAGATTAAATTCTCTTGTGAACCACTATCAAATAGTGTATCAATCTTAGTATGTTTGGATATGATGCTCAATACTAATACTAAACCCAATACTAATATTAATACTAATCTCGAGGTACATGGTTGAAAGTTATGGTTTCAAACACACGTATTAATATTTTCACTCGTAAATAGCGTCTAAACAGCACAGGGTTATGCACACGATAAACACCATTTAGTTGCATTACAAGAAGCACGGAATCCAAACGAACGTGCAGATGGAGGATGCGATGAAAGAGGGCATCAGCTAATAGGCCACGCACTGCATCATATTCGGCCTGATTGTTGGTGGCAGAACCAATGCATACCCCATTAGAAAGAACAAGGGCATGCAAGGGGGTGAAGATGGCCCAACCTGCCGAGGCTAGATTCCTGGAGTAGCGACTTGCACCATCGGCGTAACCGATAAAGGGTGTGGACGGGGGGTCCTGCAGAATGGTGTGACAAGACAATACATGAGGGGATGAAAGGAAATGACGGCAGCGTGAGGGTAGAGAAGTCATCGGGTGGCAACGGCGGGAGGAGAGGGAAGTGGCAGGATGATCAAGACTCAAACAAGGTAGTGTATGAGAGCTATCGGAAACATGGTGAGGACTCGGGCTGCGGAGGTCAACAGAGACACAAGTGGAGTGATCTCGAGTATGAGGGGGAATAGAGTGATCAAAGGACACAACAGGGGAGGATGCAAACGGGCTAGGCTCCGAGTGTCGTGCAGAGGAAGATAGGTAAAGGATGGTTACCGTAGACTCCGTCATCTGAACATCAGGGGGAGGAATGTCGATGGGAGCAGGAGGATCCTCAGGCTGGCCTGAAGCATACTGTGCGAGAATGGGAGAGGCGGATTGATTTTGTTCAACCTCATACTCGCGGATCACCTCTAGGGAGGCACGGTAATGCGTCAGGTGAGGACAATGGTGGGAGTAGTGGCCATGGGCACCGCACAAGGCACAGGGTTTGTTGGTGCGGAGAGTCTTGGGGTTCTTGGTCACGGACGAAGAAGGAGTAGGGGCTTCAAGGGCCGTAGACTCGGGGAACGCGACTTTAACCATGGGCCGGATACGGGGTAACTCGGGATAAGCATGGGTGGCATGACCGGTGACATCACATAAGGCGCAAGGCTTCGTGGGCGGAGCAGGAGCCGGGTCGGTTGTGGTGGTCGTGTCTTTGGGTGCCCCCTTGCGGGCTTTGCCTTTCTTCCCGGGAGCCGTCGCAACAGGAGAAGGGTCCTGTGGAGGTGCTGGGGGCACAGTGGCTACGGAGGAAGCGAGGGGGACCGGTTGAACCGGTGTCAAAGCCATGTAAGGTTTGGGGTGACCAGGAGGGGTGGCGGCTGGGGGATCAAGGTACCAGACCGGGATGCCCAAGGTCAAGTTAGGGAGGGAGAGGGTGGCCATGACGGGGACAGAATATACGCCGGGAGGGGGAACTAGGAAAGGGATCTGCCCAGCAGGGAAATGACCAGGAGGGACGGCTTCAAGATGGTTGAGGCCAGGAGGAACTGATCCGGGAGGATAAAGAGGTTCAGGGATACCAGCTGTAGGGGGAGGGCCAGAAGGAGGAGGTCCGGCTGGCTGAGATGAATGGCTAGGAGCAGGTTGCGGAGGGCGGGGGGGAGGTTGCTGACTAGCCGAGGCAGGCCGCTTATGTGCAGCCTGAGACGATTGCATCATGCAAACATTCGACAAGCTGGGATCAGTGACAGGAGGAGGGGGAAGATGAGGAAAAGTACCAAGCAGGGTGGAATCTTTATAGACGCCGGGGGAGACACTGGTCAAAGAATCGACGGTTTGCTTGCTGGCTACAGAAGAGATGGTTGTCTCAGAGGAGGTCTGAGACGGCGGCTCATGATAAGATAGCTGGTCAATGGTGACTATCTTCCCATTGTGTGGGAAAGACATCTTACGGAAAACCGCGGATGGGACAGCAGACATGGCATAGGTGTAGCTTCGCCCCAATAGAATGTTGTAGTCTAGAGGGGCGTCAATGACTTCGACATCAACGCAAACAGTCTTACCGACGAGGGTGATGGGACAGTTACGAAACAGGCCAATGGGCTGAGAGGCATGACCGTCCCACGCTCGAAGGGTGATTGTGGAAGGGGCCAGCTCAGGGGATCCGATTTGCTTCCAAACCGAAGCGGACATCACGCAGGCGGATGCCCCCTCATCAATTATACACCGGGATACATTGGCGTTCCGGATTTTGACTGGGATTTGGAAGGTGATGGAAGGAGGAAGAGGAGGATGGTCCGATTGAGTGGCGTCAAAAACAATCATTTGGTCATCAGCAGGATCAACAGCGCCCACGGCAGATAGTAGAGCCTTCTTTTGGGAAGGGCACGACTGGAGGAGTTCCAGTGTGGAAATGGCAGCAGGGGATTGCGCCAAATCATCTACTATACTATACGAATGAGCAGCTCGACTAGGAGCAGCATTTCGACGTAATGGTCCCTTGGGAATCTTGGTATGGACCTCAACTTTGGGTTGAGGGATATGTAAGGGGCTAGGGGATGTCGAAAGAGGCTCTGTAGAACCTGAAGAGGGAGGCTCGGGTGCAGATGGAGCAGGGGGCTTGGGGTACTGACGAGACTGAGTTTGAAGGTGAAGATCGACGGGCGGGTTAGGATCGGAGTGCATCATGAGGATCTGGTAATCGGAGGAACCAGAAATGGAGGGGGGAGTGGCGACCGAGTTATCAGGCGGTTGGGTAGCCACAAAGCCTTGCTGAGGGAAGGGGTCGGTAAACACAGCTGGTTGAGTAGTTGCCACATTAGGAGGAGCATGAGGTGAGGTGTGTTGTCCGCGCAATGTGGCTTGAGACTCCCACATCTGCCGCATCTGGGGTAAAAGAGGACAATCGTGAGTGTAATGGCCATAAACACCGCAACACGAACAGGGCTTGTTTGTGCGAAGCGGCCTGTCCGGCTTGGGTGGAATGCCCTGTTGCTGGTTGCTAGTGTTAGGGTCCACACCAGAATTGGGTCCTCGGTTACCAGGGGCAGATGGGTTCTGGTTGCCTCTACGCCTTCTTTGAGAAAAAGGGGGATTAGTCGCACCCTGCTATGCAAATACTTGCCCTGGAGGGGGCTGTAAGTGCTGTTGCGGGTTGTGAGGAGGCAAGGGAGGCGGAAGCGCATATGCTGGAGGAGCTGGCGCACCAGGCTGTGGATAAAGGTAAGGGTTGGGTTGGGCAACATTGAGGTAAGCAGAAGGTTGGGCAAAAGGAGGAGGCATGCCGTATCCTGGATACATGTTGCCGGGAGGGGGAAGAGTGCTTGAGGTGCTGGCCCCTCCCTGAGGGAGACCATAGCCCATAGGAGGGTGAGCAGATGGATGGGAAAGCGATCCAATGATACCGTCGGCGGAATGAGACGCCCCCGGGGCGTTAGCGCCACCGGGCCTGGGGATGTCAGGAAGGACGGTATAAACATAACCAGATTGAGCGTAGATCATGTCATATTTCAAAGCTATTTGGAGGGCGGCTTCTTCAGTTTGAGGAAAGTGAGAGGCGACATCTTTGCCGATGGGAGAGGGAAGGGTGCGAAGGAACCAGTCCATGTAAACCCGATCTTCAAAGGGAGGGGCTCGACATAAGCTCTGTCTTCGTCGCCATTCCTGAACATGGGCAGAAAGGCGTGCTGAAGAGGATTGCTTGAAGGAAGTCAAGAGCTCAGTGTCGGTGTCGTATCAGAGAGGAAGCTGGAAGTATGACAAAAAGGCTTGGGCAAGAGTCTCAAATGTGGTATGGGAAGAGGTGGCTTGTTCGACATACCATTTAGAAGCTTCGTCGGTAAGCGTGCGTTGGAACAAACGAAGACGGATGGAGTCATCGGTAATGGAATTGGAGGAACACCACATGTGGAAAGATCGGACGTGATTGGTTGGATCTTCGCCATTAAGGCCCTCAAACTTAGGGATGTCGGAGGGTAGCTTGGTTGGCATAGCGGGCCAGTTAGCATTGTGGTGACTAGGGTCATTGATCAACTGATGGAAATCGGGGAGGCTGAGGCCTGCAATGTACGGCAGCACAGGGGTGGCCGGGGTAGTTCCTGTGGCGGTTCCGCTAGTAGTAGGGCCGGAATTAGGGCCGGGAGAACCGCTAGCGTTAGGCCCTAGACCAGACATAGTGAAGGTGACAGGGGGAGAACCGGGAGGAGAAGGAGGACCCGAGGAATCAGGGGAGGAGTCGGAGTGCGGACTCGAAGGTGGACTGGCTCGACGACGGCGGTGCGGAGCAGGTCGATCAACTGGAAACTGAGGGTGAAGGCCAAGAAGTCTCCAGGAAAGGTGCCTTGGGGGCGCAATGATGACAGGAAGAAGGGAACCAACGGGGGAAAAACGGGGACAGAATCAATTACGGTCAAGGGCAGAAAAGGTGCAGTGACAATTGATTTTAGAGTCTTTGCCAGGCGGTGTTAACCAGGCGCTTCTTCACTTAGGGTCAGTGTGTGGCGTGCGTTAATTTTAATTTTTAAACCCTTTTCGTTTTGAGAGCAAGAAAAAGTGTGCTGCGTAACTGAAAAGAAATCTGCATAGAACAATATAGATTGTTGAAAAGACAGAACATTTAACAGCTAACAATGCATCAATCTAACCCAAAGAGGTGGGCCTCTCAAAACTACTCTAAAAGAGGGAAAAAATCAAGTCAAAACACACATAAAAAGAGCTCGACAGATCTAGGGTCAAAAGGGACAGGGATCTGGAGAATAAGGCTGCAGGAAAGGGGTGCAGATCACAGCCAAGAGACAGAGGCAAGGTGGCTGGAAAAGGGAAGGAAATCAGCAAAAACCAGAGGGGGTGAGGCGGAGGCCGTCAAAAGGAGGTCCAAACAAAACGACAAGAGGTGATTTGAAAGGAAAAGAGGTTGATTTCGATGGATCTGAAAGTGAGGTAACAGATCTGGAAAAAGAGGGGGCTGAAGCTCTGAAACCGACGGCTGAAACAGCTGAAACTCTTCCACAAAAAGTGGAGGGTACTAAAGCCCTAAGGGGCTGGGTTCCCACTTAGATGAGTAAAAACAGATCAGATCTTGGTCAAGGCAGGCCGAGACAGAGGGCCGGAAGACCCTACGTGTTGCAGCAGAATCCCGTAAAAATTGCGTAAAAAATGCTCGGAAAAAGGCGTGTCAGCCTTCACCCGATCCGAAAGTGTGTCGCAGAAAATGCTGAAAAGCATGACCGAGGTCCAGGCTTAGGTTTAGGGCCAAAAAGTGCGACCCCCCTGTTCCGGTTGTCTCGGCGGCAGATTTTCAGAAAAGTTGCCGTCTCAGTTGCGGCTGGTGTCGCTTACCTGCGCAATAGGGCCAGAAACACATGGAAGTTAGAAATTTTAAGTTTTTAGGGTTTTATGTGAGAAAAATGACATAAAAAGAGGAAAACTAAGCAGCTGAAAAGAAGCCCTAGGGCCTGAAGTAGCTGGATATGCAGGAATATGAAAAACTACAGCGGTCGTAATTTAAAACCCGTGTGGAGTCGCCATTCGTTAGTATGAATTCTTTGTCGAAGTGTACGAAAAAGAACCACTTTAGCTACGCATAACTAATAGCCCTAACAACAATAGAGGCTGCCAAACATCTTCAGATCTGCGATTAGTAGTTAAAATGCTGCAACAAACATATCTATAAATGGAAAGACATTAAGCAGTAAAGTAAAGGGTTTGCTCCATGCATCCAACAGACAAGACAAGAACACGATTTTTTGAAAGAATTTTATATTACAGGGCACCTGGGAGGAAAACAAGAAGGTGTATCCGGATCTCCTCAATGGGATGGGTTCTTTGTAGTCCTCAGCACTTCAGATCTAGGCTTTCTCTCTCTTGTAGGTGTAGAAAACCCAATGCAGAAAATAGAGCTCAATGGGAGCAAATGATAGAAATGAGACCAAGTGTATAGATCCAGAGTGATCTAGTAGGCAACAAAAGGTGAAGAATGATGGGGAAAACCTCCTATTTATAACATAATATTGGGTCATTCTACATCTTGGTGCATGATTAAAATAATGTTAACCAAATCTAGATCCACCTCTATGGAATATTTTATTATATTTGTTGGAGGGAAAGGGTGTTTGACTTGGGTCAAATCCCTTGATTAGTGAAAAATAAATAAATAAATGATTTATTTATCTTTTTGAGGAAGTGGTTGGGAGATAATCAAATAAATAATTATTTATTTGATTAATGGTGGGTGATTTGGTCATATTTAACAAGGAATATTATCTAAATAAGATTTAAATAATTATTCCTAGAAAATAACAAGATAACTAAGGGTTTATCTCATTAATTTCTTTGTTTTTGGGTTAAACATGACTGGGAATAATAATTAAATTATGGTTTAATTAATTATTCCATGAGGAAAATCAAACACATATAGGTATGTTTAATATTTCCTTTTGGGGTTTCCTATTTTAACATAGTGAAAGCAGTTTTACTTAGGGTAAAACTGGTCTTACATGGTGTACTTGGGTCCATCTAATGATAAAAGGTTAGATGACCAAAAAATGGTGTAACAGTAGGGGACTTTTATATATTTTTATCCTATAACCATTGACAAGAACATGGATCCCCTCCACATCTATGGTTCTGTTTTGAACAACCTCATTGTCATGGAATTTGTCTACTTGATAGGGGCCTAGCCATATGGTCACTAGCTTTCCCTTGAATTCCTTGAATCTAGAGTCATATATAGAAGCCCAATACTCTTCCTAAAAAGTCTTCTCTTTGATGTGCTCATCATAAAAAAAAAATCATTTATAACTATATTACTTTTGTATGAAGGTGGCCCTGCATCCTAAATTCATCTGAACCATTCAGCTAAAGCAAACTTTCATGTTCTGCTTTTTTAATTTCCAAATCAAATTTAGTTACCATCCTAAGGCTTTTATACTCAAATTCAATGGAAATCAAAGCCTTATTCCCATAAAATACATCATATGGAGTAAACACTGTAGTTTTCTTCCAGGTAGTGTTTTAAGCCCAAGTGGCCTCTACCAATATGTCTACCCAATATTTTATGTTGTTTCTCACAACTTTGGTAAGGATGTTCTCTAAGGATATATTTGTCACTTCCACATGCCCATTTTCTTGAGGGTGATAGGAAGTAGAAGTCATGTACTTGATCTGTGTTTCCACATGAGGTTCTCATTGAGATGATATGTGAATTGATCCCCTTGATCGGTGACTACCTCCCTGGGATATCCAAGCTTGTAGAAAAAATTATCTCTCAAGAATTCAACCATATTTTCTTCTGGTTTTGCCTTGATAGCTCTTGTATCAACCGACTTGGTCAAATATTCAGTGCAGACTATGATGTATCTATTCTTCCCGAATGGTGAATGAATGGGTCCAATGAATTCCATTCCCAACTTATCAAATGGCTCCAGGGCCACCTAAGTTTGTAAAGGAATTTCATCCCTCAGTGTAGGTCTCCCCATTCTCTGACACTGATCAAATATACTGGTGTATCTCCTAGCATCTCGATGGAGACTAGGTCAATAGTAGCGAACTTGCAAGAATTTGAAGGTTGTCCTCTTAGTAGAAAAATGAATCCCACAAGGCCCATCATGACATGATGAGATGATGTCAAAGACCTCCTATTCCCTCACACATCTCCTTAGGATTTTATCTGGTCCCAATTTAAATAGATTGCCACCAATCCAAGTGAAAGAGGAACTCTTTCTTATAATTATTCTCTTTTCTTTGGGTCAAAGGGTTGGAGGAAACCTCTCAGGAACTAGGTAGTTGGCTTTGTCATAAAACAAAGGAGAGAGCGTTGAGATAGAAAATAAATGTTCATCCGAAAGCTGATCCTCAACACTCCCTCATTCATATGTAGGCAAAGTGATTCTAGATAGGAAATCTAGAACAAAATTTTATTTTCCTAGCTTATCAACAATGGTCAAATGAAATTGCTACAACAATAATAACCATCTAATAATTATAGCATTGAAATCAGGTTTTTTCATTAAATATTTTAATTTTTGCATGCTCAGTATCGACAAAAGTTTGATACCCAGTAATATAATGCCTGAATTTATTTAAGTAATGTGTTGGAAATATTGTCATTGATGGAAAAGGAGAAGACAGGAGCAGCACCTGAATTATCATCAAGACGAAGGAGCACAAAGGAACAATAGTTAAGCAGCAAAGGTATAAAGGTAGCATTAGACAAGAAGAAGAGGCAACGGACGAAGTAGATAGGTGACTAGAAGCAGAGACAATGAATTCAAGCAGAGACAGCAAAGAAGCATAGAGGTAGTGGAGTTGCAAGATACAACAAGGGCCAAAGATCTTATATAGAACAAGCTCAGGAGGGAGTTGCACTAAAGAAAAGAAAGGTTCTGGGTCTTTAGAGATCTGCAGGGTGTTGTTTGAAAAGCCTCGGGAAAAATTGTTAGAAAGGCCATCAATTGAAGACCAGGCCAGATATGAATGGTTTATAAACGGTTTTGAATAAAATCTATGGCAAGGGTTAGAATTGGAGATTCTGTGTATAAATTGAAGGAATTGATGGTTTCCGAGACATGATTAATGTCAACATTGTGGTTTTGAACGTGATAAAGATTATATATATCTCTGAGAAAACTGTGGGAGGCTTGTAGTCATCAATCACTGGAAGGATCGATGACAGCAGCAAAGGAAATGAATTTTAAATTTATAATTCAACATTTGGATTATCGATTTTATGTGTGTGGAGGCACATTCGGTTGAAATCTCAAACTGTAGAGATCGTGGAAGAAGATCGATGGATAAGCGTTGTGAGAATGGTGCGTTAAAGTCATGAAAGTGGAACTTTGATGGCGTATGATGGCGTACCAGAGTCGGATTGGAGTTTGAAGAATGGCGGAATCAAGATGCAATTGGATTGTGTTTAAATGAAACCTGAAGAGATGGAACCGGGAGCAAACAAAAATGAAGGCGCACGTGGAATTTTGAGTCAATGACGACCAAAATAATGAAAGCGGTTTTGAGGAGCAACTTGGTGGTATCGCGCAACCTCAAAACTGGTAAGTGGAATTCCTCAAAAAAACATGATATACGCCAGCACTCGACACGTGTAAATGAGTGGTATTCAAAAACCATTTATATCGCGTAATTTTTGAGAATTAAAACTCATGCATTTTGGTTATGCGATTATCGTTGGATTGGGGAGAAACAATTTGATAAATAGTTAGCCGTTGGATGTGAATGGTAAGTTAATGTTTGGACCCACTTTTATCGCGCAATTTTGAGATGATAAACCTCTGGAACATATGTAACGCGATTTTTGTTTGATCCTGAAGCGAAACGATCCAAGTGCAATCGCATAGAAAAGTTGCGGGTTTGTTAACTCCATGTATGGCTAGCATTCTTTTCATTGGTAAGTGTTTGTTAATTATTCAATGTGTGGACCCGAGGGAAAGATTACACCATTGATTTGTTGAGTTGGGATGCAATGGGATACCAACCGTCCAATCTAATAGTGTGTAGAATTGAAAGTGGCCCATGAACGAGAGGCAGACTTGGTGCATAGAGGTATTATGTTAACCTTTAAAATATAAAGTTTAATATTTGGTTGAGTGTTGTGATATGGTGTGGTCAAACCGAGACATGAATTCTAACCTAAATTCCGAGCTATGTTGGACCTTTTCGATTTTTAAAAGTCTAAGATGATAGGTCAAGTGCTGAAGTTATTTGAACGAGTGAGCATATAAAAACTTTAATATATGATGGTGTTTGGCCTTTAATCAAAGTCTGAGTTTGTATGAAATTCTAGGACCAAAATTTTTAGTCACGCTGGTTAAACCAAAGTCAAACCTTGGTAAGATATAAGATGTGAAGGTGCATATATAATTGTGGATGAACCTTTTATATTGGCAAGTTGTGGAGACCACTAATGTTAGTGTTGGCCGAATATTTATGTTGATGTTTAAGCCAAAGCAAATATTGATTGGTTGCTTCCATAAAAAGAAATCTTGATACAGGATTTTACCATAGTGGTGGAAAAAAAAAGCTCCCGCATTGATAAAGCTACCAGATTTAGAACATAATTTTGGAAATGCATTCTACATGCATAGAAAGTAGGAGAGTATGCAAAACTCTTACACTACAGCAACAGAAAAGAAAAACATACAGTGAGCCAAGAATTGAAAGGGTTGATTGCGATATATCCGTTGCAAATGTAAATGTAAATGTTTTAATTAATTTTATATTGTTTTTGATGCAAAGGAAAGTCTTCGTAGGCAAAAAAAACTCCACTGGAAAACCGAAATATGTACATATTACTATATTATTTTGAACGAGATGAAAAATAAATGAGAACATGGAAGGAAAAGGGTCATGGTTGTTCATTTCGAATTCCCTATGGAATGAAAACAATTATGAGGTGATCTCCATAAATAATGTTACCAACATATGCATAGAGATGTTAGAGAATGGAGAAAGTGGTCTGAGAAGTGTAAGGAAAAGAAGGAGAAGATAGAAAAGTTGTGAAGATCCAGAGATGATATAAGGCAGATATGAAAGCTGGAGGACAACAGTGAAGGAGGAAAACAGAGCTGATATCCAGGTAAATCAGCATTTGATCTTATTATAATGTGAGTAAGTTGGTGCTTCCATATCAATTTGTAGCTTGATAGATGTCAGTTGTAGCTGGCTGAGGTTGGAGCCTCCTGTAGGTTGTAGCTTGCAAAAAATAGATGGAAGTTGGAGCTTCCTTGCAAGTTGTAGCTTGAAAAATTGAGGTAGTAGCCTCCTGTAGGTTGGAGCCTACAAAAAATCAGTGGTGAGAGGAGTTGGATCTTTCCTTTGCATCACAACAATAATAAGATGTGGTTTTCTCCCTTATGGGTTTCCACTTATATCCAGTGTTTATTTGCATGATGATTATGTGTTGATACTCTATATTTAATCTGCTTAATACCTGTTGCTCACTTATTATGATTTTTGTTTCATTGTACATTAAGTTGATCATAAAATGAAGATGTAAATAAGTGTAAAATAAAGTATTACAAAACCATGAATTCATTAAATTGATTCACGCCCCCCCCTCTCAGTTTAACTAAGGTTCAACAATTGGTATCAGAGCGAGTTCCTTTGGTGTAAGCCTAATAGCTTGAAGGAGATCTGGTTGAGTCATGGATTATCAAAATGTACATGTTTTAAATACAACAAATTTTCCGGAATGGAGAGATAAGGTTAAAACAGATATAATGGCTTATGAACTTGAGGTATGGAAACTTGTATTTGATGGTTACTGCACATAATCTCCCTCGTTGCAAGAACAACAGTGGAATTCCAAGAAAAAATGTGTGATACATACAAATATTCATAACTAGGATCTTGATTTAATAATGGATTTAACCTCTGCAAAAGGAATCTGGAATACATTGCATCTCATGCATGAAGGAGACACTAGTGGATGCATTATCAAGAAGGAGAAGATAAACCAGAAGAAGAAGAAAATTTCCTTTCAAAAGGAAAAAGGCCAATCAAATGAGATACCTTCCAGGGTGAATGGATGTGAGTACCATGAAGAAATTACAGTTGAGGAAAAAGCCAAACTTGACACAGCCTTGACTGAAATATAAAGATTTAAGAATGAAAACAAAGACATTAAGACATTGGGGCAAATATGTGATGAGAAAGAATATGAAGATAAGGAAGAAATTGTTGGCCTGAAGGCACAACTTGAAGAATCAAGGAAAGTAGAAGACACTCTGCTGCAACAAATGACAGAGAAAATTCTGGAATGTGGAAGATTGGAAGAAGAGGTGGTAAGCCTAAGGATGAAATTAGAAAAGGCCTAAATTGAACTAATTATGAATATTCCACAAATGAAAATCTCTGGATAGTTGGACCAAATTCTAAATGCTCAAATGTCTCCTCTCATAAAGACTGGGATAGGATATGAAGGAGAAACAAGTAAGTCCAAGGTGGAAGATAACAGGAATGTCATTTTTGTAAAAGTTGTAAAAGATAATGAAGCACCTCAGAAGATTCCTATAGAATTAGAAGCCAGCAGGAACATGATTTGTAAAGAAAAAAACAGAAACAAGCAGCAACATGAAAGGATAGAGAATGAGAGGATGAAACAATCAACTGCTAAAGGCTCATACGCTCCTAAGGATGAATTGAACAAATTCAGAAGACGTCAAAGGAGGTTCTTTCCTCCTATGAAAAATATCACATGTTTCTCTTGTCATAAACCAGGACATATTGCAGCACATTGTAAGACAAGGCATATCAACTTTAACCAGCAAAATATGTAGCAAATCATAAGAACCCTTCAAGAAAGAAAATGGAAAAGAAAATCTTTCACCAAGTACACAAATAGTTTATGTGGCTACTGCTATTCATGTAATGACTTTGGACACGTAGCAGCTCAATGTAAGACAAAGAGAATCAATTTTAACCAGCAAAAGATGCAGCAAATGAGAAGACTACCTCAAGAAAACAAATGAAAAGGACAACCACTCAGCAGGTACATAAATCATTTCCATGGCTACTATTATGCATGAAATAATTTTGGACATAAAATTTTTGAATGTAAATTACGTTCAAAAGGGAGCATAAAATATTATACATAAGCTCAAACGTACCTTGGTAAAATAATATGTTACGTATGCCTCAAGCTTGGTCACAAAGCAAAAGACTGTAAACTTCCATATAAATTAAAGAACTCTAGACAGATGATGGAATCTAATCAAATCAAACAAAACTATGAATAAAAAATAAGTGCAGATATTATGAAGAACCCCAATAAAGTATGGAAGGAAAAGAGAAATGGGGAGCCTATTACCTCAATAACATAATGAATCCATCATAGTCTAACGGGGAGCTGCTCTAAGAAGCAATGCAAATATCCAACCAGTGATAGATATGAAGAAACATCCCATGGGGAGAGCAGTTCATAAATATTCCCAACAAAAGTAGTCTAAGAAGAGCTCCATGAAATAACAACAGCTAAAAGGTCAGGAAGGGAGAGGAAAATTCCTCTAACAGAGAACTATAGAGGAAGAATATTATCTGAAGCATTCAATAGCTAACAGATTGATGGAAGATGAGAAGGCAACAAGAAGCCATGGTAGTAGAGAGAACATCAGCCAAGATCATGTAAGCTAAGAAGACAACAAAACACTAAGTGTTGAATGGTTAAATCACAAAAATTATGTTTCGAACTATAAAACTAGAAAAATCCATAGAGGATGATCACACTGTGCGTCACAATGCAAGAATTAACAATGAATCAAATTTAAGAAGGATGAGTAAGAGAAATTTTTATCATCATTATATCATTACATCATTCATATATGAAAAGTCCCCTTGGAGGAATGAAGTTAAATAAGCGACAAATCTCTGAGTGGTCTTCCCATGAAGATTCCAAGTAAATGAATTGAAGATATCTTCCTGAAGATCATTATGTTAGAACAGTTGAATTGTATATAAAGCAACAATGATTCTGGAGCAGTCCTAGAAAGGAAAATGCATTGACATTATTTTAAACCAGAATAACAGAATAAGCAAAAGGTTAATGATGTCAATATAAGATTCAGTATATTGATGATTTTTGTTGAGAATAGTGGAGAGCTCAATAGTAGAAACTATGAAGGTTGTCTTAACTATGGGTGCATGCGCGAGTTGAAGTGAAATTACTGCTTGGTTTATCAAAGTAGTATCAATTGGTATTTGGATCATGCAGTCTACCTATCAGCAGAATACCAAGTGTCCTCAATAGAGCAGTGGTATGGTACAGGTCCTTAAGATCAGAAGTACATCAAGGTAGTATTCCCAGCGTTATCTGCATTACTAAGCCATGAAAAGGTCAATAACAGTGCTAAAGGATCATTTTTTTTTACACTTGAAGCATTATATTGAGCATTGAAGCAGTATCTATTTCTATATATAACTATATGCCTTCCTGAAGTTAGTATATATATATCTTCAAGGCCTCTCTCTTAAGATCATTCATAACACCGTGTGAAGTCTGTTTGCTGAGATTTCAATTAAACATCTTGAATATGCTTTTTCGGAAGATCATCATGATAGAATAGTTAAAGTATCTGAAGTATGAAGGACTAGTTGTGTTGATATTACATTTGAAGCTCAAGAGTCTGTTAATGTTACATCTAAATCCTACTTCAACAGAAAGGAATTTCTGGTATGTCACCATAGAAAAGAGGTTGATCATTGACATACATACCCCCTTATGCCATAAATAAAATTGCATGATTGATAAGTGAGACTGACTAATACATTGAATGTATCTAGCCTCAAGGGTTAGTTTTGAAAGTACTTTGTACAAGTAGTAAATTAATTTGATCTGTCAGATTAAATTATGGTTAATTCATTGTTTGCATTAGTATCAAGGGTCTTTCATCTATTAAGTGTAATATCCATATCAGAAGCCTAGCTCTTATCACCACCAACAGGAAGTAAAGGTTAACCACATCTATAAAAGATAAATTGGCATCATCATATTTGAATAGATGTGTACTACAAATATGTATCTTAGATGAATATCATAATATGGACTGAAGTATACATGGATCAGACTTTAAATGTCGTATGAAGCATTCTCAATATTTCAGTATTGTTCCAATGATGCATGCCTGATTAGATAAGTTTGATTTTCAAAAAAAAAAAAATGTTCTCCCAACAACACTTGTACACCAGTCAGGAAGACAAGGTATAAAGACATGAGAAGAAGGGATAAACACAACTCAGTGAGAGGAAATGAAAATATAGAATCCACACTGGGAAATGTGCAACCCTTTGCCATTGATGTCAAAGCGGGAGGAAAATCAAGCAAAATAAGATAGGCAGAGGAAGAAAAAACACACCTTTTAGAATGAAAGGGGGAGGAAGTCTTGAAGGAAGTATTGGAGTATTGGTGGAGTATTGCCATCAATGCCAAAGGGGGAGACTGTTGGAAATATTTTAATTGATGACAAAGGAGAAGATAGGATTAGCACCTGAATTATCATCAAGACAAAGGAGCAAAAAGGAACAATAGTTAAGCAGTAAAGGTAGAAAGGAAGCATTAGACAAGAAGCAGAGGCAAGGAATGAAGAAGATAGGTGACTAGAAGCAGAGACAACGAATTGAAGTAGAGGCAACAAAGAAGCAGAGAGGTAGCGGAGTTGCAAGATACAGCAAGGGCCAAAGATCTTATACTGTTTGAAAATTAAATATTACAGAGCAATGCAACACATAAAATATGCGGAAAATACAAGCACACAAAACACATAAAACTAGAGAGACACAGATATACGTGGTTCACCCAGTTTGGGCTACGTCCACCCCGAACAGCCAGTCCTTCCTTTCTATTATCTAGCAAAATGAAGAGACAAAACCTACAACAGATCTGCTGTAATATCCTCTATTCTCTCTCATAGTCTCCCTATCTGTTTCCCGCTCAGAGAATACATATACAATGCACAGTCGTAATACAATACCCTCATAAAAGTGAGCGGTTGCCTTCTAGGGTGAAAAACCATAAACTAAACATAACTTCTACCATCAGATCATCAGCCTAATGAACGGCCCAGATTGACTAGAAATTACTATACTTTTACAAGGCAATTTTACATCTATTTTTTGGCTTCTGGGGCGCTGCCCCTAAAACCCCCGCCAGGGGACCGCTGGCCCCCGGACCCCGCGAGGGGGACAAGTCCCCCCCCCCCCCCGCGTGCAAAGGGTGTACAATTTTCCTGGGGTATACATCCAACTAAAACAAGGATCTCTAGATCAGGAAGAAAATTAGGCTCCACACCCAACAATCTCCCACTTGGAGACTGATTGTAGCAACTCCACCACTATTTCATTTGCTAGACAATGACTCCTCTTTGGACCTGGTTGTTCCTCATCTTCATCATCATCCTTGAAGACCAATTGAAACTGAGCACATGTTCAGTTTCTCCCTAGCTACAACTTTTGTCAGCATATCTGCAGGATTTTGGCTAGTGTGTATCTTTTCCAGCTTCAACACTCCATTTTCCAATACTGACCGTATGAAATGGTACTTGAGATGTATGTGTTTAGTCCTGGAATGAAATGTTGATTTCTTTGAAAGATGAATGGCACTTTGGCTATCACTGTATAACGTGCCCATATCATGCTTCTTACCCAATTCACCGATAAGCCTTTGTAACCAAATAATTTCTTTACTAGCCTCTATAGCAACAACATACTCTGCTTCTGTTGTTGAAAGTGCAACAACACTTGGGATTTTTGAAACCCAACTGACAGTTGTTCCACCTATAGTAAATACATATCCTGTAGTGCTCCCACTGTTATCTCTGTCACCTGCCATATCTACATCAACATATCCCTGTAGAGAAATGCTTAAACCACCAAAGAATAATGCTTGATTTGTGGTACCTCTCAAATATCTGAGAATCCATTTTATTGCCATCCAATGTTCTTTTCCTGGATTATTCATGTATCTGATTACAACTCCCACTGCATGTGAAATATCAGGATTTGTGCAGACCATTGCATACATTAAGCTTCCAACTGCTGATGCATGTAAAACGTTAGACATATAATCCATGTCTTCTTGGGTCTTTGGGCACATCTCCTTACTAAGTTTGAAATGGCTAGAAAAAGGTGTAATAACAGGTTTTGCATTGTGCATATTAAATATTTTCAACACCTTTTCTATGTACTCATTCTGAGATAGTTTTAATTTGTGATTTTTCCTGTCTCTAGTTATCCTCATACCAAGGATTTGTTTTGCAGCTCCCAAATCCTTCATTGCAAATGAATTTTCCAATTTTATTTTTAGCACATTTATTTCCTACATGTTAGATCCTGCAACAAGCATGTCATCTACATACAATAACAATATAATATAGCTGCCATCATTTTTCCTTTTTACATAAACACAATGATCAGAGTGACATCTAATATAACCTTGTTCAGACATAAATTTGTCAAATTTTAGATACCACTACCTTGGAGCCTGTTTTAAGCCATACAAGCTCTTCTTTAACCTGCACACCAATTTTCTTTCCCTTTGACCTCCTATCCTCCTGGTTGCTGCATGTATATCTCTTCCTCCAAATCTCCATGGAGAAATGTTTTCTTTACATCTAACTATTCAAGATGTAAATCTTTTGATGCTACAAGACCTAAGATAGTTCTGATTGAAGTCATCTTAACAATAGGAGAAAATATTTCATCAAAATCAATACCTTTCTTCTGTGCAAACCCCTTCACCACAAGTCTATCTTTGTACCTCTGTTTTCCTCCATCTTCTTCCTTCAGCCTGTAAACCCATTTATTCTGCAATGTAGTTTTACCTGCAGGAAACTTGACTAAGTCCCAAGTCTAGTTATGCATTAAGGAGTCCATCTCTTCTTCCATGGCTAGCTCCCACTTCTTCCTGCTTTCAACTTGCATTTCTTCTTCATAACATTCAGGTTCACCAGAATCAGTCAGCAATAAATAATATAATGAAGGAGAGTATCGTTCAGGGGGTCTACTTATCTTGGTAGATCTTCTAACACCACTTTCAGGTGTTTGAGGTGCCTGTTGCTGTTGTGGTGGTTGTTGCTGCTGTGGTTGTTGATTATTATCATTTTCAGAAACCTTTACTTTTTCAGTTTTCTCATTAAGAACCGCGTATTCCTTGCTTTCTTTTTCCTGTTTCTTTTCCTGCAACTGATTCTTATACAAGACCTTTTCATTGAATACTACATCTCTGCTCTTAATTATTTTGTGATTTTCATAATCATATAAGAGATAACCAAAATAATTAGCACCATATCCAATAAAGGTACATTTCTTTGATTTTTCCTCAAGCTTTGTTCTATTTTCTTTATTTATATGGACAAAGGCCTCACAACCAAAAGGCTTTAAAAAAGATTAGTTTACCTTTTTACCTGTCCATGCTTCCTCTAGAATACCACCATCCAAGGAAATTGAAGGCCCTCTGTTTATTGGATAAACAGCAGTATCTACAGCATCTGCCAAAAATTTTAAAGGCAATCCTGCATGCAATCTCATGCACCTTGCACGCTCCATGATTGTTCTGTTCATCCTTTTTGACACACCATTTTCTTATGGTGTTCTTGGAATTGTCTTCTCTCTACGAATTCCATTCTCTGAACAGTACCTATCAAACTCTTTGCTGCAATATTCACCTCCATTGTCTGATCTGAGACACTTTAACTTCTTTCCTGTCTCAATCTCAACCAAAGCTTTCCATTTCTTGAAAGTATCAAATACATCAGATTTATTTTGAATACAATAAATCCAAGTTTTCCTAGTTGCATCATCAATAAACGTAACATAATAGCGAGAGCCACCGAGAGATGATACCTGAGCAGGTCCCCATACATCTGTATGCACAAGCTCCAATTTTTCGCTCTTCTTTTCTTTCCCAACTCTGAGAAATCTGACTCTCTTTTATTTTCCATAAATGCAATTTTCACAGAAATCCAAATCAACATTCTTCAAACCTGGCAACAAATTTCTTGAGTGAAGAATCTTCATCCCCTTCTCACTCATATGTCCGAGCCTATGATGCCATAATGCTGCATCTGCTCCTTTGGAAGTTAAAGCATTAACAGAGTTAGAAATACCATTGCATAAATACAATGTACCAACCTTTTCTCCTTTTTCTATTACCAGGGCTCCTTTGGTGACCTTCCAAGCTTTATCTGTGAAAGTTGTCACACAACCTTCACCGCCTAACTGCCCTATTGAAATCAGATTTTTCTTTAGATCTAGAACATGCCTTACCTCCTTTAGTAGCCATTGGTTTCCATTCTGCTGTTTTACAACAACCTTACCCATTCCAACAATTTTACAGGGTTTATCATGACCCAAACGAACTTGTCCAAAATCTCCTTGAACATAGTCATGAAAATATTTCTTATCAAGTGTGGCATGGAATGAAGCCCCTGAATCTAAAACCCAAGAATCAGTAACATTTTCGAAAGAAAGAATCAAAGCATCTTGTAACACATCACCTGTCACATTTGCTTCATGATTATTTTCTTGTTGTGCATCTCCTTCTTTTCCCTTCCGAGATCTATAGTCTTTCTTTAGGTGTCCTTTCTTTCCGCATTTCCATCACACTATCCCCGATCTGGAATTGGATCTGCCTTTCCTTGATTTACTGCGATATCTTGAGCTCTTTCCTCTTTTCTTTCTTCTTCCCCTAGACTCTGCACTCAAAGAATTACCCGATGTCTCACCAGAGCTTTTCCGTTGCATTTCCTCACTAAGGATAGCACCGAAAACATCATCAAACTTTAAAGTACTAGATCCAGAGACAGAGTTACTAATGGCCATAACTAAACCATTCCAGCTTTCTAGCAATGAGCACAGAAATAACAGAGCTCTAACTTCATCATCAAAGTTTACCCCTACAGAATTTAACTGACTGGTAACTGTATTAAAATCATTTAAATGGTCTGCAACAGATCCACCTTCCAACATCTTCATATTAAATAGTCATTTCATAATAAATACCGTGTTTGAGGACGAGGGTTTTTCATATAGTTTCGCCAACGTCTGCATCAAACCCTTTGTTGTTGTTTCCTTCGAAATATTGAAGGCGAATGATGCCGCAAGGCACAACTGTACTGTTCTGAGTGCCTTTCTATCGAGAATGTTCCATTCTGCGTCTGTCATGGTCGCCGAATTATTTGCTTTTCCACTCAATGGTAGGTACATATATTCTTGATACAGATAATCTTCCATCTGCATCTTCCACAGCGGGAAGTTTTGGCCGTTAAATTTCTCGACTCTAAACTTAGCATCTTCCGCCATTGCTCCCACTCGAACCAAGAACCCTTCTTTCCTGTGAGTTTATCAGCCAAATATACCTTTGGCTTTGATACCAGTTGTTTGAAAATTAAATATTACAGAGCAATGCAACACATAAAATATGCAAAAAATACAAGCACATAAAACACATAAAACTAGAGAGACACAGATATACGTGGTTCACCTAGTTTGGGCTACGTCCACCCCGAACAGCCAGTCCTTCCTTTCTATTATCCAGCAAAATGAAGAGACAAAAGCTACAGCAAATCCACTGTAATATCCTCAGTTCTCTCTCACAGTCTCCCTATCTATTTCCCGCTCAGAGAATACACATACAATGTGCAGCCGCAATACAATACCCTCATAAAAGAAAGGGGTTGCCTTCTAGGGAAAAAAACCCTAAACTAAACATAACTTCTATCGTGAGATCATCAGCCTAATGAACGGCCCAGATTGACTATAAATTACTATACTTTTACAAGGAAATTTTACATCTATTTTTTGGCTTCAGGGGCGCTGCCCCTGAAACCCCCGCTGGGGGACCACTAGCCCCTGGACCCCGCAGCTGGGGGGGTAGGCCCCCTCAAACCCTGCGGGGGGGACAATTCCCCCCTGCACCCCCCCGCGTGCAAAGGGTGTACAATTTTCCTGGGGTATACATCCAGCTAAAACAAGGATCTCTAAATCAGGAAGAAAATCAGGCTCCACACCCAACATATACAGAACAAGCTCAAGAGGGAGTTGCGCTAAAGAAAAGAAAGGTTCAGGGTCTTTAGAGATCTGCAGGGTGTTCTTTGAAAATCCTTGAGAAATTTTTTTAGAAAGGCCATCAATTGAAGACCAGGCCAGATATGAATGGTTTATAAACGGTTTTGAATAAACTCGGTGGCAAGGGTTAGAATTGGAGATTCTGTGTATAAATTGAAGGAATTGATGGTTGCCAAGACATGATTAATATCGACATTGTGGTTTTGAATGTGATAAAGATTATATATATCTGTGAGAAAAATGTGAGAGGCTTGTAGTCATTGATCACTAGAAGGATCGATGATAGCAGCAAAGGAATTGAATTTTAAATTTAGAATTCAACATTTGGATTATCGATTTTATGTGTGTGGAGGCACATTCAGTTGAAATCTCGAACTGCAGAGATTGTGGAAGAATATCGGTGGAGCAGCGTTGTGAGAATGGTGCGTTAAAGCCATGAAAGTGGAACTCTGATGGCATATGATGGCGTAGCAGAATCGGATTGGAATCTGAAGAATGGCGGAATCAAGATGCAGTTGGATTGAATTTAAATGAAACCCGAAGAGATGGAACCGAGAGAAAATAACAATGAAGGCGTGCGTGGAATTGTGAGTCAATGGCGGCCAAAATAGTGAAACCGGTTTTGAGGAGCAACTTTGTGGTATCGCGCGACCTCAAAACTAGTACGTGGAATTCCTCAAAAAAACACGATATATGCCAGCACTTGACACGTGTAAATGAGTGGTATTCAAAAACCATTTATATCATGTAATTTCTGAGAATTAAAACTCATGCATTTTGGTTACGTGATTAATGCTGGATTTGGGAGAAACAATGCGATCAATAGTCATTTGTTGGATGTGAATGGTAAGTTAATGTTGGGACCCACTTTTATCGCTCAATTTTGAGGTGATAAACCTCCGGAACATATCTAACGCGATTGTTGTTCAATCCTGAAGGGAAACGATCCAAGGGAAATCACATAGCAAAGTTGTGGGTTTGTTAACTCCATGTATGGCTAGCATTCTTTTCATTGGTAAGTGTTTGTTAATTATTCGACATGTGGACCTGAGGGAAAGAGTACACCGTTGATTTGTTGAGTTGGGATGCGATGGGATACCAATCGTCCGATCTGATAGTGTGTAGAATTGAAAGTGGCCCACGAATGAGAGGTGAACTTTGTGCGTAGGGTATTATGTTAGCCTTTAAAATATAAATTTTAAGCTCTAGTTGAGTGTTGTGATATGGTGCGGTCAAACTGAGACATCAATTCTAACCTAAAGTCCGAGCTATGTTGGACCTTTTCGAATTTTAAAATTCTAAGATGATAGGTCTAGTGCCGAAGTTATTTGAATGAGTGAGCATATGAAAAATTTAATATATGGTGGTGTTTGGCCTTTAATCAAAGTCTGAGTTTGTATGAAATTCTAGGACCGAAAGTTGTAGGCGCGCTGGTTAAACCAAAGTCAAACCTTGGTAAGTTATAAGATGTAAAGGCACATATATAATTATGGATGAACCTTTTATATTGGCAAGCTGTGGAGACCACTAGTGTTAGTGTTGGCCGAAGATTTACGTTGATGTTTAAGCCAAAGAAAATATTGATTGGGCGCTTCCATAAAATGAACTCTTGATATAGGATTTTACCATAGTGGTGGAAAAAGAAAGCTTCCACATTGATAAAGCTGCCAGATTTAGAACATAATTTGGGAAATGCATTATACATGCATAGAAAGCTGGAGAGTATGCAGAACTGTTACACTACAGCAAAAGAAAAGAAAAACATACAGTGAGCCAAGAACTGAAAGGGTTGAATGAGATATATCCGTTGCAAATGTAAATGTAAATGTTTTAATTAATTTTATATTGTTTGTGATGCAAAGGCAAGTCTCCGTAGGCAAACAAAACTCCACTATAAAACTAAAATATGTACATATTACTATATTCTTTTGAATAAGATGAAAAATAAATGAGAAGGTGGAAAGCAAAGAGTCATGGCTGTTCATTTCGAATTCCCTGTGGAATGAAAACAGTTATGAGGTGATCTCCATAAATAATGTTACCAACATATGCATAGAGATGTTAGAGAATGGAGAAATGGGTCTGAGAAGTGTAAGGAAAAGAAAGATTAGATAGAGAAGCTATGAAGATCCAGAGATGATATAGGGCAGATATAAAAGCTGGAGGATAACAGTGAAGAAGGAGAAAAACAGAGCTGATATCTAGGTAAATCAGCATATGATTTTATTGTAATGTGAGGAAGTTGGTGCTTCCATATCAAGTTGTAGCTTGGTAGATGTCAGTTGTAGCTGGCTGAGGTTGGAGCCTCCTGTACGTTGTAGCCTGTAGAAAATAGATGGGAGTTGGAGCTTCCTTGCAAGTTTTAGCTTGCAGAATTGAGGTAGTAGCCTCATGTAGGTTGGAGCCTACAGAAAATCAGTGGTGAGAGGGAGTTGGAGCTTGCCTTTGCATCACAACAATAATAAGATGTGGTTTTCTCCCTTATGGGTTTCCACTTATATCCGGTGTCTATGTGAATGATGATTATGTGTTGATACTCAGTATTTAATCTGCTTAATACCTGCTGCTCACTTATTAAGATTTTTGTTTCACTATACATTAATTTGATCATGAAATGAAGATGTAAATAAGTTTAAAAGAAATTCTTACAAAACCATGAATGCATTAAAATGATTCACCCCCCCCTCCTCTAAGTTTAACTAAGGGTTCAACATAATGTTGAAGTCCAACAAGAAATTGCAGCACCAACACTAGTGTGGGACCAATGGGTCCTAGCAGCACCTACACTAGTGTGGGACCACCAGGTCTTAGCAGCACCTACACTTTTGTGTGCTAAATTTCATGCAGTGTCTAATTTAATTTTCCCTTAATTAAATTGGACAATAAAATGTAGTCTTATCTCAAAATTACTTGTAATAGTTAAATAAGTGTGATAA
>JAXQQM020081203.1:0-18042 GCA_034641835.2 Pinus albicaulis
CTGAACCCCTCCGATTCAACTCCCACCGTCGATCTGATCCGCAGATCGACGGTCTTCATCTAATCGCATCGGATCTTTTCATCAGGTGCATTTTTTAACTTTTGTTTTTCCCCCCACCATTGCGATCCTCCTATTGGATCTGGACCATCCACGTGTCCAAATCGGACGGTCCCATATCATTCCCGCATTATTTCATCGCCCTCCGCCTTCCACCAAAGGGTTTTCAACGCAAATCTCCACCGTTTATCTTGTCGAGTGGATTTCATCCAACGGCCATGCTCCCTCCCACAACCTCTGAAGCAGTCAACCCAATACGCAGGATTTTGTAACATTTGTGTGTATTTTGCAGGGATCAAAGGTTTTCCATTATATGGAAGAGAAAGCTGAAGGCTGGGAATGACAATTCTTGTGCCTTTGATTCATCAAAGGGAACCATTCACAGGGTTCTACGACACGTCTCGTCGATGCTTCATGGGAAATGATGCCACATGAGCCCTATGCGGCCCTGCACATCAACAAGACACAGAAAAATGAATAAAACAAAAGAGTATCAGTGTCTAAGACCTGCCACAGCAGAAACAGAAGATTGAAGACCATTTTGGATGGATTACGGCTAATATTGATTATCAAAAGCCTAATCCTCCAAATTAAAACAGGATTAAAGGGAACTCAAAAAGATCTATCAGATAGAAAGCCTCCACCACCACATCAGAGGCAAATTGATTCCTCTCAGCTACCACAATGCCACCTGTAGCCATAAGCATTCAAACGGAGGCCGAAGTTATTGATCGAAATCAGATATTTTCCTCAGCATAGCCAGAGAGTTAATTCTACCAAAGAACTTAATGACTAAATATCTGCAGAGTTACTCCAACATGACACATAGCCTCAAAAGTCAATAAGAGCTCTCACCGAGCTTGAATCTTAAATGTAAAACATTAATACAGACAAAACACCTGTAAACTTCTCCATCGAGCCCCTCAAAGGCCAAGAAGTCATTAATCTATATTAATTATCTTGGGATATCTTTTATCCTCTCCCACCTCCTCATCCTTCTATAAATACTGTTGTAGAAGAAGAGAAAATGTTGGTTGGTCACTATTTGTAATACTGGAAACTCTTTTAAATAATACATAGTCTGTTGAAGTTTGAAGAAGAAATTGAAGTCTTGGAATTTGGATGATGTTGTGGCATGCTTTTTCTTGAGAAGGCTCTACCATTGGATTCATGAGCTTGGCTGTTGGTGATGTATTCTGAATTGTCTGTTGTTTTTCCTATTTTCATTATGTTTCATAATTTCTTACTATAGTAGGATAGAAAGTTTTAGGCTAAGAAATGACTCCTGGAAGCACCTTAGACTTGTTCATCCTTCACTATTTTATGTTTTCTTCTACTGAGGTATTTTATAGTCTTCAATCTCTCTCTTTAGTCCTCATGCTTGTTTATTTCTATAATAGCTCAAATAGTTGGTTTCAGCATGATTTATGGTTCTCCCTACTTGTCTGCTATCACTTGAAAGCTGTTATTGAAGTCTCCCTTTGAAGTACCATTATTTTAAGTTAGTCAAAGAGGTTTGTTTTGATCTTTCCCTTTGTCATTGCTTGAACAGTTTTTTTGAAGGTCTTTTATAGTTGTGATCATAGATGTATTAGGTGTTCCCTCTTCTATGACTACAATTATCAGTGAATCTTTTATGTTTTCTAAGTCATTTGAAATAAAATATTTGAGGAAATAGGGTGTTCCCCGAATCTTAGATTTCATTTTGAAAGTTGTCTTAAATTCATCATTTTCTTAAAGTGTGGTTTGTGGAATTTATGCTTAGCCCTGTCTATCAAATACCTCTTTATGTTCAAATTATGTTTTTAAGTTCCCTTTGTCGAGAATTAAACTTCTCTTTTCCAAACCATTAATGTCCATATCATTCACAAACTAAAGGATCCTGTGGCCAAGTTAGATTTGCCCTTTGATATCCCATATCCACTTATGAGCTTGTTATCAACTTCATTTAGACTCCATTGCCCAATGGAACTGATACTCCTTCTTTCTATCTATCTTTTCCTAGACCTTCCATGTTCTGCAGTACCAATCCAACCAAACAAACACTTGCACTTAATAACTAGTCTAAAATCAATAATTTAAAGCAATCAAGACATATATTTGCTAAAATATTTGAGAGATCCCTCTCTGAGAATAGGAGGACTAGATCCTGGAACTCTAAAGATTGGTTCTGATGTTGCCTTGTCTTTTAATTTTCCAAACTATCAAAACACGAGACACCAACAGTTTTGACTAACGTTTGGTATGCCCATAACGCAGAATACAACTTCCGATGCCATGTGGTTTTATGATTTCCGAAAAATTGACGAATCATGGTTTTGAGGACACCATTTATGGCTTCGACTTGACCATTAGCTTGAGGATAATAAGATGAAGATTGATCTTGATGAAAACCTAGCATGGATGTTAATTCGGTCATCATATGATTCTGAAAGTGGGATCCATGATTTGTGACAATAGACAGGGGTATGCCGTACTGACAGATTACCTGATTGAACAGGAAGAGAGCAGCGCTTTCGCCATCGGCCTTAAAAGTGTGTTTCGGGGAAAATCACCCTAGAGGTTTGTTGGGTCGAAACCTCCACAGATCAGGGCATGATATTTAGAAGGACTCACACACAACCACACTTGAATGCTAAAAACTAGATAACAACGATAGTAGAACTCACCCATAGTCCTACGTTCGATGTAGATCCCGCGGGGTCCAAACCCCCAGCAACCCTTCTTCCTCCTTTAACCTAGAAAACAAGAAAGAACGTGCACGGAAACCTAGTTGTACAGCATATAATTCTCCTAAAAGTTAGTGCAATCCATGTGAAACATTATAGAAACCATATTAAATGCTTAAATGATAATCTTTTCACATATACAAGTAGATACTAACACAGAAGTTTAGGAACAAGATGGTTCTTCATTATTACGAACAGCATGTATAGAAATAAAGAGTGGAGAGATCACCTGAATCCTTCCACGATCTTCGAGCAGACCGTCGTCCGGATCCGTCTCGCCCTTGCCTTGCTAAGATACTTTCAAGACTTGTGCACTCGAGATGGCATATAAATGGATGAACATCTCTAGGAAACAAGGGTTTCCTGTATAAATCTGAGAAAGTGCAAGAGGCATGGGGAATCAGACTTGAATTGGGATTCCAACAGAGTATAATGTCTATAAAATTTCTCTCTCTCCCTTAGGCCATGCACATGAGGGGCTTTTATATTCCCTCAAAGTAGTTTCAATTAATTGGAAACAGTTGGCCACGTGCTGGGGTGGTTGAACTACTGGAGTAACCATCAACCTAGCCCAAAAATAGGGAATTTTTATATATATTTTTAATGATTTTAATGGCATACGTGGAAAAGTACAGGTGGAATCGCGTATACACGCGGAATTTTAAGTCTAGGCATACCCGCGTATGGGAATTTTAACACTATTTTTTAGTGAATTTTGTTCAAGTCTGTAGGAATGGGTGCCCAAAGCCATAAAGACAATCATGAATCACATGAAGGTGAAAAATGATGCTATAACAGATGCCCCCTAATATATGAGGTCAGAAGGGGTACATGATGGCCGAAATGTATTATGCACATAGAAAGAACTTCGCAAGGACAAGAGAGGACTTCACGAGATTTCAGCCTGCCAAAAACCAATGAAAGAAAACAGAGAGTCAACTCATGCTGAGGCGGGCATACCCATGCTCAGTCAAAAATACATCATATGGAAAGTACATAATAGATCCAAAATGTATACAAGTATAGCTGAACTGAAAGTACACAATGAATCATCTAAGCATGGCCCGGAAGTATAAGTCTAAATCAATGTCCAAGTATCACATATAGAAATTTGATCAATGATGCTGCAACTGGATGTCTGATCATATAAGTAACTGAATCTCCAAGTACCAAATCATAAGGGGTGGAACTCATGGTACAATCATGCAACTCGGGAGCCAACATATAGGATGATGCTGTGCTGAATTGCAACATATAAGGGTGAACGGTATCACTGGAAGAAACTGAATGGACTGTCAAAAGTGAACCGAAAGATGCTGATGCAACCCGAGGTCTTCACCGATCTCGACGGCACAATTCTACACAATGGGAATAAATGAGCTGAAGTCGACCATGTGAGAAATCGTTGGATTACCGGTCAATAATGTATACCATTAACCAACGCGAGACAACCCACCAATAATGAAAATGAGCGTGAAGGTGCCCCAGTACAATCTAACAAGTGCGAATGAATGAGTTGAAGTCGAACACTTGAGAGAATCTACCAATCAGGAGGCAATGATGAATCCCCACTGTCGATAGCGAAGAGTCTGCCACTGATGACTGCAAACCCTAAGGTACTGAAAAAAAGACTCTAGATCTTATTCCCAGAGCAATGAGTCGGAGTCGATGGGAAAAGATCTGCTGGAAGGAAGGCATTAAGGCATCCCACATCAGTCCAGCACGAGTGTAACCCGCAGGCCAAGATTTGGAAGGAATCGGACGAAGTAGAGTGACGGAACCAAACCAAAGTACGTTTCTGACATGCACAAGATGAAGCTAGCACACGGAAGAAACCCTCTGAACCAACCAATAATGAAAGCTGACACAGAGGTGAGAAATCCACCGATAGGGTCAAATGGAAATCAAGGTACTGCACGAATCCCAAGTGTGATAATATATGCTGACGTCGAACACAAGGGAAACCACTCAGTCAAAGACCCATAATGATGATCAAATGCTGAGCACAAGGTCACCTATCAATGATGGAAATAGGGCCAGGGTGCGGCTCTAGGTTTGCTCTCAAAGCAATGTGTCATAGTCGATAAGAGACAAACCCGTCGGCAAGAAGTCAATGGAGACCTTCTTAAACTAGCACGAGCAGAAGACCAAAACATCTGATGTGATAGAACAAGATACTGACAAGACCTGGAAGGCTGACTAAATAATGAGTCAAGAGACACTGCAGAATGGCCGACTCTGGTTAGACTTCCCTTGAAAAAAAGCATGACTCGTGATGACCATGGCAGTAAAAGTGACACTATATAAGTCTGTTATGCAGGAGGCAGAACAAACTCTCCATATGATTGGAAGAGATAACCAACCAGAGGAGGACTGACAAGAGAAACAAGGTAAAGGTTGAACCTAGGTCAAAACTAAAACCATCCCAAATGTAGGAAATATATAAGTGTATATGCTTTGTTCAAGGGCGACAAACTGACACTGTACTACCATCAAATAACGAAGTTACATCCCGTTCCCGCTCTTTTTGTTATATTTGATTTTTTTGTCTTTTTCATATAATAAGCCTGAAAAGGAATAAAATAATGCTATGGTACAATGGATAGAATGAGTATCAAGAAATAGATGCACTAGTTCCTGGGATTGGAACGATCCTATGCTCAATGCAAGGTGGCAGAAACTGGTAAGCGATACTCAGAGGAATGTTCCATCCATGGGTAAAAGGGTGTCAAGTCGCGATAGCTAAGTGCATGCAATGGTTTACTTGTACATATAGACAAGGTCAAAAGTTGGCTTAAACATTGAGTCCAAATGAAGCCGACTAATTGCCAAGATAAACAAGTAGCCAATATGCAATGCAGTCATACAACTTAACAACACCAGGGAGCCTCTAGGGTAATAGCCAGAAAAATGATAGTGAGAAAGAAGAAGAATGAAGCTTCAACACATAAGTCATGGCGGGACTAAAGAGGACTCTCGAGCCTACATAAAACGCAACATGGGCAACAAGTGATAGCGAGGAACTAACTAGGAAGCCCATGTAAAGGAAGGCTCTACCACCAAGTCATGATTAAATAATCGGCGAGTGAAATGGGTGTAATACTCATGACCTGATGGAATTGACCCTATGGCAAGTGATCAGAATGGAGGCTAGTATGCAAAATGCAACGGAAAGTGGATTCCCTAACCTATATGCCAGTGAAGATCATATACCTGCCATGACGGGTCAGCAATCATGGATCAAAAACCGGGAAAAATCTCAAATTCGTCAAAATGTACCTGAAAATATACCAATCTGGGCACTTCCAAGCATCCGGGTTATGCAGCTTAAGATAGATTGAAAAAATAAGCATAACAAATTCTTGCGAAAATTTTCAACTTTCGGGGCATAAATAGACAAATTACCTCATATTTGGTTCATTGTTACATTGCTGATTTGGGAAAAAGTGCTCTGGAGAAAAAAGCCTCTTTCATCAAAATAGGAGCAACCGATCGTCAGTCTTCACTGAATTTGTCAGGTAAGCTCATCAACCATCCTTTCTATTCATTTTGTCCGTTCATAAATTTAAATTTAGGAATTTTCACCGTAGAATCTCTTGCTAAAAATCACGGGTTTGCGCATACGCGAGTTGGTAATGACCAAGTCACGTATACACGCGACTGTGCACAAATAAAGTTGTGTATGCGCAGCCCCAAATGAAAAATGCGTAGCTAATGAAGGAATTATTGAAATTCTACAGGATGACCATATCATGGAGAGAGCGTGAACACAGTGCAATAGAAAATGAAGTCATGCAGGACCAAGTATCACTAAATATTCTTCGGAATTGCGGATTGCTCAAGTTTTTCAAAATGCCAAATATGAAGAGTAATGTCCGGTTGCTCGAAATGCTTGTGAACTATTGGGAACCGGAAGAAGACTGTTTCATTATAGATTAGATGCCCATACGCATCGAAGTGGAAGATATATATTTTATTACTGGACTCTCCTGGAGGGGGGAGCCAGTAGACTTGCATGGTAAGCCTTTGGGAGGGCTAACCGTGGAAGATTACGTCCACGTGTACTACGTAGAGGGTTCCAAGAAAGTTGGAACTCAAATTGCTAACAAAGATCTACTAGACTTGCACATAAAAATCCTCCCTTTTACCATTGGGAGAGTAGCAGGATCAGCTTCTCTACACCAGGCATCCAGGACGCAAATGAGTATAGCAGTGGAATGCTTAACTCATGTATATGATTGGTGCATGGCTCTACTGATGAACATGAAGCAACAATTGAATTCTATCTAAAAAACAAAGACAAAACATTTTGGATATGGTACAATTTTGATGACATTCTTCTTCGAGAAGATTCCAGTGCTGAGACCCAGTGTGATCTCTACCATCAGTAGCCCGAGAGACCCAAGAATTGCCCACTGGGCAGACATGATGAAGAGATTGGGGGGAAGTGAAGTTCCCTGGACCACTTGGGATGATGAGTTCTTCCAATGGTGGAGAGAACAAATCATCGCTGTGGATGACTATCCCTATGCCGGGATGGACTTTCGTGGCGATCCAGATCTTGTCCTTCCACCAGGCGCGGCATGGGGCACAGTCGGTAAGTTTGCAATTTTTGACTTATATAATTTTTTTGGATTTTTTCAATATATATGAAAAAATGAAAAACAAAGATGTTTTTGATTGGATGCAAAATGACTTACAATTTTATGTGCGACCTGAAGGTTACCCGTGACATAAGCGTCGCAGGGGCGAAGCGGATACAGTAGATTCAGACAGGACCCTCCAGGCTGTACAGAGGAACCTGGAGGGGTTAACCTGCCAAGTACCTATGGCTGCAGTGGAATATCTGCCTGAAGCCATCCAGAGACGGGTGGTAGGAGTGCCCCGAGACTGGGTACGGTTATTCCGCCGAGTTGCCACCGCGATCGTGTTCTATAGGAACACAACTTCTGGGCAGGGACCTCAGGAGTAGATAGATATGATGTATCAGATGACTGTATATTTTTTGAGACTGAACATAATTGAGGGCATAAGCCCAATTTTTGTATGACTTATGGATCCAAATTTTGTATAGTGTTTTGAACACTCTGATGATATATATACAGCGATGTTTGATGTGATGTGAAAAATGTATCAAAATGTATGATGTTTGTGATGATTAAATTTTATTGTATGGAATGATTAATGTGCCAATCAATGGCTTGATTAGCTAATGAGTCTGCCAACCAATTGTCAGCTTGAGGAATATGAATGAAAGTTAAAAATTGAAATGATATTTGTAACAAACGTACCCTCAAGAACAACCGGAGTAAAAATGGATCTCGAACCCGATAAGTATTGTTCAACTGCGACACCACCAGCTGAGAGTCCAAGAAAACTACCAACGAATCAACACCCAAGGATATTGCCTCCGAGAGTAGATAAACAACTGGAGTGTATTCTGCTATGTTATTGGAAGCAGGACCAATGTAGACCCCTCTTGATACTAACAGCTGACCGGATGGATAATGAAGTACCCAAGCTGCTGAAGCTAAGTTCCGGGTGTGTCTACTAGCACCATCGGCAAAACCAAAATGACTCGTGACATCCGAAACAACCTGCCAAAGCAGATCAAAAACATCACCAACCCATCAAAGATCGAAAATCAACCAGATATGTACAAAGAAAAACTACTATATACAAAAGCAACATGCCAGGCCGAAGCCTAGGCATAATACTTTTTCAAATAGAGCCCATTTTTGGGCTCCGGCAACTCGTTCCCTTCAAAATCAACCAAGGTATATGCCCCTTTCTTAAGGACTGCTTTAACGATGAAGGGGCCATACCACATAGACTTAAATTTTCCTGCCCCCAGGGCATCTTTTTCTTGGGCATAGACCAAAACAAGGTCACCTTCCGAAAAAACCCTGGGTTTGACCGCCTTATCGTACTGAACTTTAACTCGGTTTTTATGCGCTTCATTCATCGTGGCAGCATCCCGACGCTGCTCATCGAGATGTTCCAGATGAAGGAGCCGTTCTTCAAGACTAGAAGTGTCAGGAAGAATTTCAACAGCTAACTTAAGAGAAGGAATCTCACATTCAATGGGAAATACGGATTCCAACCCGTGCACTAGCTGAAATGGAGTAAAGCCAGTTGCAGTTTTCACTGATGTCCTGTATGCCCAAAGCGCAGGATATAGCATAATATGCCAGTTGGATCTAGCCTTATCAATTGTCCTTTGAATAATTTTCTTCAAGGATTTATTCACGGCTTCCACTTGCCCATTGGCCTGAGGATAATACGGAGATGAATGCTCCTGCCGGAAACCTAATTTTAGAGCCAACTCAGCCATCATGCTATTTTGAAAATGACTGCCATGATCAGTGAAAATATCTCTAGGAATACCAAAACGAGCAATAACCTGGTTGAAAAGAAAAAGATCTTCAGTCTCACCATCATTCCCAAAAGTAGGCATAGCCTCGACCCACTTCGTAAAGTAGTCTACTGCTACAATAATGTACTTGTGACCTTTAGCCGAAGGCGGGTTACAAGTAGTATAATCAATACCCCACTTTGTAAAGGGACCGACAGTAATGACTGGAAAAAGCGGAGCTGGATGAGCGCGTATTTTTCGAGTATAAACTTGACACGGATGACACTTTTTGACCGATTCCATACCATCCTTGAAAATCGAAGGCCAAAAGTACCCAGCACGCAAGATCTTTTGGGCTGTAGCAAGCCCAGATAAATGACCACCACAAGCTCCACTGTGGCAATCATTCAGCACAGCCTCAGCTTCTTTGAGAGTTAAGCAACGTCTTAGGATTGAATCAACCCCTCGACGGTATAAAGCATCACCAATGATCAAGTAATTCTTAGGCAAGTGACGCAACTTACGACGCTCATCTTTCGAAAAAGTAGAGGGAAACTTCGTAGTCTGGAGATACACAATTATATCCCCATACCAAGGATCTTGTGGAGAGATAAGAAACAAATGTTCATCCGGGAAGGATTTATCATAAATCATTTCTTCCCCACAGGGCAACTCGGAGATCAATTCCGCGAAAAATAATGATTTCTTGGACTTGGCAGACATAAACTCAAGATCAAATTCCTTCAAAATCACAATCCATCTATTGTATTTTCCCCCAATCACTCGCCTACTGAGGACAAACTGAAATGGATTGGTTGCTGCCAAAACATAAGTTTTTCGTAGAATAATGTAATGCCAGAGTCGTTGCACAGCATGAACAGCTGCCAAAGCTAACTTTTCTATCGGAGTGTACCGGAGTTCAAGTCCTACCAAGCCTCGACTAAGATAGTAAATGACATGCTCTGCCAGAGCATCATCCTCCTGAACCAGAACCATACCAATAGTAGATTCTACTACTGCCAGATACAAAAGGAAATCCCTGCTATAATCAGGTGGACTCAATAAAGGAGCAGAGGTCAATGCTTTTTTCAAAGCATCGAATGAGCGTTGAGTGAAGTCATTCCAAAGAAATGGAACCCCCTTCTTCAACAATCTCATAAATCCCTTGGTAACTTCAGCATAATTTACGATAAATCTCTGAAGAAAATTATACTTCCCTTGTAGACTTTGAAGTTGACGAACAGAGGACGGGGGAGGCAACCGAAGTATTGCCTCAACCTTGAAGGGATCTACCCTAATCCCTTCCCTAGACACAATGAATCCCAATAACCGACCGGATGTAACCGTGAAAACGCACTTGTTCGGATTCAACCTAATCTTATAAGCTTGACACGTTCAAATGTTGTCGGAAGGTGACGGGATGATCCATCCTCTTTCGAGAATGAAACGTAAATCATCCAAATATGCCCTCGATAATCTTTTGTTGTTGTGGAAGGCATATGACATGGCTCGCTGAAACGTAGCCCCAGCATTTTTAAGACCAAAAGGCATCTTCTTGTATGCAAAAGTACCCCAGGGACAAATAAAGGCAGTCTTATGCTGATCTTCAGGACGGATAGTAATCTGATTATATCCGGAGAAATCGTCCATGAAGTAGAAAATCTCACTACCGGCACACTCGTCAATGATCTGATCGATAAATGGTGTGGGGTAATTATCTTTAGGACATGCTTTATTTAGGTCCCTGAAATCAATGCAAACTCGAATTGTTCCTTGTTTTTTATCTACGAGAATAGGGTTTGAAACCCATTCAGTCAAAGGAATAGGGAAAATGAATCCTGCCCTAAGCAGCTTCTCCACCTCAGCTTTGATAGCTGCTGCCTTCCTAGGATTGACCGGACGAAGTTTTTGCCTCACAGGCTTAGCGTTTTCATAAGTCTTGATCTCATGATGGACAATAGATGGATCTATACCAGGAATTTCCTCATAAGACCAAGCGAATACATCCCTATACTCTTTAAAGAGCTCGGTGTAAATATGAATCTCTTCACGGGAACATTAAGCTCCGATGAAGACATTCTCAATAATATTGGGATCCCTGGAAATGTTCACCGGGATAGTAGGAGAAATAACAGCCATGTTCCCTTCATCATAAACCTGTGTTGGTGCTAAAGGGTTCAGGACTGGGCGAACAGGACCAGGAGACGGAGGACTTGGAAAACTCATTTCAACTTCGCTCAAATCGGGTAAAAAGTAAGACCGATGATGCAAATCATCCCACGGTTTATCTATACCAGTCATAGCTTCCAGGATGGCCTCTTCAGATGGAAGAGTGGTATCAAGGAAATCCTGGGCAGAAGAAGAACTAAGTGCCCAAGCCGGAGCCACATATCCATCCAACTCTTCCGGTGAGAGAGGAGCTGGGATGGATTCTGTAGAGTCAACAATAGACTAATAAGCAATCTCAGCTGCATACATAGGAAATGCCATTCCACCCACTTGACCTTCCGCTAATGTGGCGGTAGGGGAAGGTAAGGTCCAAGGGCCCGAAAAATAATGAGTTCTGAAGAACTCTCTTCGAAGAGGAGCCTTGGAGGATGAAATTGCATTAATATGAACCGTAGGAGGAGGAATATCGAAAGTACCCATCAAGGAAGAATACATTCCAACCCCTAAATTCTCAACAGGCGCCTTATTATTATCCAACTTTGGAACAGATGAGTCAGTAGACGCATTCGGGTCTACAGGAGGACAGTCCAGTTGGTCCACTGTAACAATCCTCCCTTCGTGAGGGAAACAAATAATCCGAAATAATGAGGATGCAATGGCATCCATCTCATAAATCCAGTTATTCCCCAACAGAAGGTTGTAGTCCAAGCTTGCATCAACTACCTCAACCTCTATATTCACAATTTTTCCCCCAAAACAGATAGGCAAAGATGGGACAATACCATGCGGTCTGTGAGAATGACCATCAAACGCAGTCAGAAGAGTAGTAGATGGAACAGCTTTGGGAGATCCAATCGTCTTCCAACATGTGAGAGACATCACGCATGTGGAAGCACCCTCATCAACAACCGTTCGAAAGATATTGCACTTCCGGTACTATGATTTAATATGAAAAGCCATATGATGGGGGAATCTCTTCTTAAAATTAGTCATATCAAATGTAATCAGAAGAGAATTTTTTGGATCAATAGCCCCAATGGCAGTGAGCAAGGCACTGCGCTGAGCCGGACAAGACTGGAGCACCTCTAAAGCTGACATAGCACAAGGACTCTACGCCAGATCTTCCACAATAGAGTAGTTCTGGGCAGCCCTAGCATTTGGATTAATCGTCGAACGCTTAGTAGATGCTTTGGGCATCTGAGGCATAGGCTCAACAGTAGGCCTTGTAATGTGAAGCGGCTCAGTAGCATCGGGAGCACCCTTAGCTTTCAAAGACTCTTCTTCGCCATAATCACGGGATCTCGTAGCGACATCCACATGAGCACTCATCATGAATATGTTTGATGGAATTTCCCCTTCCTGGGTGCCCCCAGAGGAAGCCCCAGGATTTTGATTCACGCCAACAACTAGTTGTTTCCTTTGGGGAAAAGGGTTTGTTAACATAGCCTGGGAACTGAAAGAACCCTACTAAGCTAACAAGCGCTGCGCATCTTGAATTTTAGGGAAAAGGTGTGTAAGATGGTCTCCAGCACACAACTTGCATGGAAACTTCACTTTCTTTTTATCCTTTTGACCCTCACCAACATGCTCGTTGGTTTTATTTGCATTACCCTTCCCATTCTTGCCCTTTTTCTTATTATTTCGTCCCTTCTTCTTCCCTTCGGATTGTTGATTTCCCTTGGGATTGAAAGTTTGGACTGCATTTATTGACAAAGATTGGGAAGGCGATGACTCAGCTGGTACAGCCTGACCAGAAGGAGCAGATTGCAAAGACAACTGCTGCAATTGAGTAAGCAGGCTAGCTGCACCACTATTGATCGACCCAATAAGTCCATCACCATGAGGACCAGGCTTAGTTTTGGATAAATCTAATTTGGAGTGAGGAGCATTGGGCAAATATTTGTGAAGGACCCCAGACTGAGAATATATCAATTCAAGCTGCTAGGCCCTAAAAATGTCCTGCTCCTCAGAAAATACCCCGGACAGGGATACATCTTTAGAAATGTCTGACTGTAGAGATTTCAGAAACCATTCCAAAAGGAATTCTCCTGGAATATGAGCTTTAATAAGCCTCTTCCTTCTATGCCATTCCTGAATGTGGTTAGAAATGTGGGTTGCGTCATCCTGCTTAAAATTAGCTAGGAGTTCATTCCCGGCATCATATCGGATGGGAAACTGGAAATGGTTTAGAAATGTAACAGCCAGTTCTCCAAATGTAGCAAAACTGCCCCCAATTAGCTCAATATACCATTTGGCAGTGTTTCCAATTAGGTTGCGTTGAAACAATCTCAACCTAATCGAATCATCGATCAGGGAGTTCAAAGAACACCATAAATGGAAGGTGGTGATGTGGTCAGCCAGATCTTCTCCATTCTTGCCTTCAAACTTTGGAATGTCTGAAGGAAGTTTGGTGGGAACCGGAGGCCACCCCGGACTATAACGGATCGGATCATTAGTCAATTTCGACAGATCTGGCAAGTTTAACGTTGCCAGAAAAGGTAAACGAGGTGGAGCCTGAGGATTCCATCCTTGATAGGATGAATTCCCAACATTCTGAAAAGAATACCTTGGATTTGATGAGGCACCAGGTTGCCAGAAAGAACTCATAGAAAAAGGAGAAGAACCTCCTCCCAACACAGAGTTACCAAAGACTGGACCAGTTCCCCCCACTGAAGTATGAAATGAAGAGGAAAGCCCCTGATAGGGGTTCCAGGCATTAGAAAGAGGGGAAAAGGTCTGATAAGCACTCGACGAAGGGAAAGAAGCATTCCCTTGGTGACCAGCGTAAAACTGATTCCCTGCCCCCGCTATAGTGAATACAGGGTTCCAACCTATAAAAGTAGTCGAATTTTGACCTCCAAACCAAGGGTTGAAACTCTGGGTCTGAGAAGTAAACAGAAAGGACCCTAAAGAAGGATTCAAACTAGGAATGTGCCCAGTTCCAAAGGGGAACCCTTGAAAAGAAGCTGATCCACTAGCCATGGAAGACATGGGTGTAGATGCAGCTGCAGCAGCGGAAAAGGAAAAAGAAGGAATCCCACTAGTGGGCATTCCAAAACAGAAGGGACCAGATTGGGAAGCATGTGCTTGGGTGAAACCAGAGCCAAACACAGCAGCACTAGAAGCAATCGAAGATATAGCAATAGTTCCCCCTCCTTCAATAGAAGCAGGAGTCTGAGTGCCTGCAGCACTCACAGCAGAAGCCACGTTCCTAGTCGTGGCCATCGAAAGGTATGTATAATACGGAGGATCTTCTAGTATCTCTAACTCGGGTCCGATGTATTCAACAACGAACGGATAATCAGGAGGAAGAGGAGATGGAAGTGACACAGAGGGTTCAGGTACTTCCTCTATTTGAACTTCTTCTTCCTGCGGAAATAAAACTCGCGAGGTGAGCGGAATGCTCCTCTCGGAACCAACACCAGAATCAACTACGAAACCTTCAGACCCTGGTGGAGGATCTCTCTCCACTGCGTCAGATGCCACAGGGTGGTAACCACCTACTAAATCACTCCTACGCCTTCTTGAAGAAGGCTCTCGACTCTCGGGAGATAACCCCCGGACTCTCCTCGATCGAAGAGGCGCTTGATCAGCCACTTTAACAGATTTCAATTAGACTCAAAAAGTATAAAGCTAGGCAAGCTAGGAGCAAAGAGCACTCACTGCAAAAATAATCCCTGAGATACAATCAAGCAAACAGCCTTCAGGTATTTCTGCTCCGGGTGATTAGGACCGGACACCAAAATACAAGAAAGTGAAATATAGGACTTCCCGAAAGTAGTCTGGGATAATTACGGCCCAGGCCTACTAGCGAAGGTATCAGAAACAGTTATGCCGACCTCCTAATGACAGCCTTTGCCAGTTCAAGTACCCAAGCTTTGCAAGGGCACCCCCCATAAGTACTGCTGAAAGTGATTCGACGTCTGCCTCAGGTACCACGGGTATTCCCCCCTGCAGTCACCTATGTCGAACCTAGGAGTGGCAACTATGGGCACCAATCCATGTCAGAAGCCAGGCGGAACGGTCTTGAGGTCAGATTCAGCAAATCAGAGAGGGGGTATCTCTCTTCTCAGCCTTCACTTCCCCTCGCGCTTGACTCTCTGGAGGAGAGCTTTCCTGGTCCACCTAACGGAGTTGGATTTCGTTCAATTAATCAACTTCTATGTTTTGTTTGAGTGGCCTTGGAGAGTTAACTCTCCACTCACCTAATCCAAGGCCCTACAACCTAGCTAGTTGGTGTATGACACTTAAAAAACTTGCTAGTTGCTTTTAAATTATATCGCTTATTTTAATTGGCCGTTATGTTAAGTCAAAGGGATACGGAAATGAAACTTGTGGTGTTTTGACGCAGAAAAGAAATTAATAAAAACCAAACTACATGCAAATGCAGTTAATGTCTTTCGATGAAAAGAAACTTCTACACAGGTTCTATGAGATTAAAAATTTTATTTTTCTTTTCAGATAAAAAACTCCACACTCACAAAAACTATGAAAATGACTAAATGCTTAAGTGCACCTGATGCAAATCACTAAGAGCATGCAAATTCTAAGATGCAAAATCTACTAAAGCAGAGAGAAATTTCCCAAAGATCCTTCAGTTTTATCTCTTTTTGGTTGTCCAGAAAGCTAGTTCCCAAAATAAAAAACTCTTAATATAAAGACACCAAAATGCTTGAAACAAGAGGAAGAAACCAATGACAATTCCTTTCCAAAATCAAGTAAAAAACCAAAGGCAAGAAACCTCAACAAAGCTTCAAAAGATATAATAAAACAAAAACAAAAACGCAAAACAAAATCAAATGCCAAAACAAAATGTTTTTTGAGCTTTTGAATTTTATAAAAGAAGAGTTCGGAAAAGACCAAGAAAAACTATCAAATCCCAAGCCAAACAACTCTGAATTTCAAGCAAAAACTTCAAAAATGCTCCAAATCTTATAGGGCTAGCTAGTAGCAAGATTTATATGAGCACAAGAAGACAAGAAACTCAATCACTCGGCCTAGAAGAATAGTACAACCTTGCAGCAAACAAAAACTTCAAAGAACCAAGAAAGACTCTTCAAAAATTGCAACAAGACCTAGTTAACTGAACTCAAGAAAACCAACCAAGAAATGGGCAAAAATCGAAGTGCAAAGCAAGACACAAAGGTAGGAAAGAGTAAATGAGCAGAGGCTCTCTGTTCTGATAAAGCAGAACAGCCAAGAATCCCCAGAAAGAGATCTTGGTACTCGACCCAGAAATGCAAGCACAAGAAACAAGATTTGCCAAATAAGCTAGTTTTCAACCAAACAAGAGAGAGAAAAGACCAAAGACCACTTTCAACGCAATCCAGAGGATACAAAGACACTGCAGGAACAGGTCTCCACAGTCAGACAAGACTAAAAAGCCAAGAAATCAAAAATTTCAAAATTGACCTAGATATACGCGACTTGACAGTTTTGAAACAAGCTTGCATACGCGACTATGCTAAAGGAAACCCGTGTATATGCGACTCTCTTTAACAAAAACTACGTGTATATGCATCTGTGTGCAGACAAACCCATGTATACAAAGGTAAATAATGAAAAATGAAAAGGATCAAGCCTGGATAAGGAACCAGGACTTCAGTCTGACTGAGAAAGAGTTAACTGGACTGAAAATAAAAGTTAAAACTGTTGGAAACCTATCAAACAGCTGAAACCACCCAACAGGGGAATCAAAAAAATGTGTTCCCCAGTGGAGTCGCCAGTTCTGTTTCGGGGAAAATCACCCCAGAGGTTTGTTGGGTCGAAACCTCCACAGATCAGGGCATGCTATTCAGAAGGACTCACACATAACCACACTTGAATGCTAAAAACTAGATAACAATGATAGTAGAACTCACTCGTAGTCCTACGTTCGATGTAGATCCCGCGGGGTCCAAACCCCCAGCAACCCTTCTTCCTCCTTTAACCTGGAAAACAAGAAAGAACGTGCACGGAAACCTAGTTGTACATCATATACTTCTCCTAAACGTTAGTGCAATCCATGTGAAACATTATATAAACCATAATAAATGCTTAAATGATAATCTTTTCACATATACAAGTAGATACTAACACAGAAGTTCAGGAACAAGATGGTTCTTCATTATTACGAACAGCATGTACAGAAATAAAGAGTGGAGAGATCACCTAAATCCTTCCACGATCTTCGAGCAAACTGTCATCTGGATCCGTCCCGCCCTTGCCTCGCTAAGATACTTTCAAGACTTGTGCACTCGAGATGGCATATAAATGGATGAACATCTCCAGGAAACAAGGGTTTCCTGTATAAATCCGGGAAAGTGCAGGAGGCACGGGGAATCAGACTTGAATTGGGATTCCAACAGAGTATAATGTCTATAAAATTTCTCTCTCTCCCTTAGGCCATGCACATGAGGGGCTTTTATATTCCCTCAAAGTAGTTTCAATCAGTTGGAAACAGTTTGCCACGTGCTGGGGTGGTTGAACTATTGGAGTAACCATCAACCCAGCTTGAAAATAGGGAATTTTTATATATTTTTTAATGATTTTAATGGCATACGCGGAAAAGTACAGGTGGACTCGCGTATACACGCGGAAAAGTCTAGGCATACCCGCGTATGGGAATTTTAACTCTCTTTTTTAGTGAATTTTGTTCAAGTCTGTAGGAATGGGTGCCCAAAGCCATAAAGACAATCATGAATCACATGAGGGTGAAAAATGATGCTATAACAAAGTGGGAATGGCTTCCAC